>QNTS01004846.1:27188-39936 GCA_003317085.1 Hucho hucho
TAGTACTAGTAGTAGTAGTGGTAGTAGTAGTAGTAGTAGTAGTAGTAGTAGTGGTAGTAGTAGTAGTAGTAGTAGTAGTAGTAGTGGTAGTAGTAGTAGTAGTAGTGGTAGTTGTAGTAGTAGTTGTAGTAGTAGTAGCAGTAGTAGTAGTAGTAGTATAGTAGTAGTAGTGGCAGTAGTAGTAGTAGCAGTAGTAGTAGTAGTGGTAGTTGTAGTAGTAGTAGTGGTAGTAGTAGTAGTAGTATAGTAGTAGTAGTGGTAGTAGTAGTAGTAGTATAGTAGTAATAGTAGTAGCAGCAGTAGTAGTAGTAGTAGTAGTAGTAGTAGTAGCAGTAGTAGTAGTAGTAGTAGTAGTAGTAGTAGTAATAGTAGTAGTGGTGGTAGTAGTAGTAGTAGTAGTAGTAGTAGTAGTAGTAGTAGTAGTAGTAGTAGTAGTAGTGGTAGTTGTAGTAGTAGTAGCAGCAGTATTAGCAGAAGTTGCAGTAGCAGCAGTGGTGGTGGCATTGCATCAGTGGGGAGTGCCATTGACAAACAGCATGGTGTCACTCCCTGAAGGCCTGTCATTATACCACATCAATACACATCATTAACATGATCACATTCAAATGAGGACTGCAGGAGTGCACGGCTAACCTTGACTATTAAGGAAAATATCAATATTGCAAGCTCGGATAACACATTGTGCATAATCAGGCATGGGGGACTACGGGGATGCTGATGAAGATGGAAGCAAGACGGCTCGGCCGCTGGCCGCTAGAGCTAAACCCTGAGCTAACAAATGGCACCCTATTCCCTTTATAGTGTACTACTTTCAGACGGAGAACCTTGTTTGAGTCCCAAATGGCACCCTATTCCATTTATAGTGTACTACTTTCAGACAGTGAACCTATGAGTCCCAAATTGCACCCTTTTCGCTTTACAGTTTACTACCTTTGACCAGTGCCCACACTGGGACCACTGGGCTCTGGTCAAAAGTAGTGTACAAATTGGAGATATGGTGCTATTTGAGAGAGCTACCGTCCTGTATGTTTTTTTTCGCTACAACCCAAATCTAGTGAGCCTGATTCTAATAATTAGCTGGTTGATAAGCTGAATCAGGTTTGTTACACCTGTGGGTTGGAGCGAAAACCTACATCAAGGTGCTGCACTAGGCCTCCTTGGTTGGGGACAGATCACCCGCAAACAGTAGACGTTTGACTTCAGAGTCTAGTATGGTGAGGCTGGGTGCTGCAGACTGTTCTAGTGCCCTCGCCAATTCATTGATATACACTGAGTATACCAAACATTAGGAGCACCTTCCTAATATAGAGTTTTTTTCCAATTTTATCTGAACACTTGTTGTTTGTGTACGTTGATTGTATAATGTCGTATGTTTTTCACCCAACACCACTTTCCATCAATTTATATAGCAGACCCTCATGCCAAATTGAGTCAACAGCTTTTTTTAAATCAACAAAGCATGAGAAGACTTTGCCTTTGTTTTGGTTTGTTTGTTTGTCAATGTCACGACTTCCGCTGAAGTTGGTCCCTCTCCTAGTTCGGGCGGCTACCGGCGGTCGACGTCACCGGAGTTCTAGCCACCACCGATCCATTTCTCATTTTCTGTTTGTCTTGTCTCATTCACACCTGGTTCCCATTTTCCTAATTGCATGTGTCCCTATTTAATCCCTCTGTTCCCCCCTGGGTTTTGTCCGTAATTGTTCTCTGTACGTTGTGGCTCCGTAGTTTGTGAGTAGTGGTTACTACTGTTTTAGTAGTTAGTGTCCTTCTAGTAAAGAAGTTTGTCTCAACTCTGTTTCCTGCGCTTGATTCCGATAGACCTGCATACAAGAGCCAACACAGACTTACAGACCTAAAAATTGAATCAGCAAGAGAACATAGCCCTCCTCTTCATGTAGAGGAGCGCGTCCAGCAGCACGCAACCATGCTTCAACATCTCGGCACAGCAATGGATCGCGTGCTGCTGACCATGGAGCGATGGAAGAGAGGAGGGCTGCCAGCACCTCTACCATCACCACCACCTACCCCACTGGTCACCCCTCCTTCATCTGGTCCCAGTGGGATTAGGCTCTCGCTCCCGAGGGAGTATGATGGGACGGCTGCCGGGTGCCAGGGGTTCTTACTCCAGCTGGAGCTCTACCTGGCGACTGTCCACCCGGCTCCTTTGGCACGCGAGAGCGTGTCCGCCCTCGTCTCCTGTCTATCTGGGAAAGCCCTGGAGTGGGCCACTATGAGGAGTTCACTCGCCGTTTCCGGGCAGTTTTCGACCATCCGCCTGAGGGTAGAGCGGCGGGTGAACGCCTTTTCCACTTACGACAGGGGACGAGGAGCGCGCAGGATTTTGCCCTGGACTTCCGTACCCTGGCCGCGGGCGCGGGATGGAATGACAGGGCCCTGATCAACCATTACCGATGCAGTCTGCATGAGGACGTCCGTCGGGAGCTGGTCTGCAGGGACACCACACTCACTTTGGACCAGCTGGTGGACATGTCAATCCAACTGGACAACCTGCTGGCCACCCGCGGACGTCCGGATCAGGGCCCGTCACTTCCATCCTCCAGCATCTCCGTTCCGACCCCTATGGAGCTGGGAGGTGCTGCGCTCAGGGGGGCCGGAGGAGGGGCCATTCCCTGCATCAGCTGTGGCCGCAGAGGACACACTGCTGGTTGGTGTTGGGGGGGGGTTCTTCAGGGAGTCGATCCGGCAGGAAGAGCACTGTTGTGTCACCCCAGTTGAGTAAGCACCACTCACCCAGAGCTCCCTGTTGCTCACATGTTTTTGTTAGTAGAGTTTCCTGAGTGTTCCCCACATTCCCAGCATAAGGCGCTAGTAGATTCAGGCGCAGCTGGGAATTTTATTGACTGTTCTTTTGCCCATAGGTTAGGGATCCCCATTGTGTCTCTTGATGTGTCTTTCCCTGTGCATGCCCTAGATAGTCGACCCTTAGGGTCGGGGCTGATTAGGGAGGCCACAGCTCCACTAAGTATGGTGACACAGGGGGGTCATGAGGAGGGTATCAGTCTTTTCCTCATTGACTCTCCTGTGTTTCCCGTGGTGCTGGGCATACCCTGGTTGACCCCAATATTTTGTGGCAACAGAGGGCTCTCAAGGGGTGGTCACGAGGGTGCTCGGGGAGGTGTGTAGGTGTTTCCATCGGTGCGACTACGGTGGAGAGTCCAGACCAGGTCTCCACCGTGCACATTCCCTTAGAATATGCCGATTTGGCTCTCACCTTCTGTAAAAAAAGGGCGACTCAGTTACCACCCCATCGACGAGGGGATTGTGCGATAAATCTCCTGGTAGACGCAGCACTTCCCAGGAGTCACGTGTATCCTCTGTCACAGGAGGAGACGGCGGCTATGGAAACATATGTCTCTCCGAATCTCTGGGGCAGGGATACATTCGGCCCTCCACTTCACATGCCTCCTCGAGTTTCTTTTTTGTAAAGAAGAAGAATGTAGGTCTGAGCCCGTGTATTGACTATCGAGGGATCAATCAGATCACTGTGAGGTACAGCTACCCGCTACCTCTCATAGCCAGTGCGATCGAGTCAATACACGGGGAACGCTTCTTCACAAAATTGGATCTCAGGAGCGCTTACAATCTGGTGCGTATCCGAGAGGCGGATGAGTGGAAGACAGCATTTAGTACTACCTCAGGGCACTATGAGTACCTCGTCATGCCGTTCGGGTTTGAAAAATGGTGGTGTATATCGACGACTTATTGATATACTCTGCTACACGCGCCGAGCATGTGTCTCTGGTGCGCAGTGTGCTTGGTCGACTGTTGGAGCATGACCTGTACGTCAAGGCTGAGAAGTGTCTGTTCTTCCAACAATCTGTCTCTTTCCTAGGATATCGCATTTCCACGTCCGGGGTGGAGATGGAGAGTGACGGCATTTCAGCCGTGTGTAATTGGCCGACTCCAACCACGGTAAAGGAGGTGCAGTGGTTCCTAGGGTTTGCCAACTACTACCGGAAGTTTATCCGGGGCTTCGGTCAGGTAGCGGCTCCCATTACCTCACTGCTGAAGGGGGGGCCGGTGCGACTGCGTTGGTCAGCTGAGGCGGACAGGGCTTTTGGTCACCTGAAGGATCTGTTTACCTTGGACCCCGTGCTGGCTCATCCGGATCCCTCTCTGGCATTCATAGTTGAGGTGGACGCGTCCGAGGCTGGGAAAGGAGCTGTGCTGTCTCAGCGCTCGGGTACGCCACCAAAACTCCGCCCCTGTGCTTTTTTTTCAAAGAAGCTCAGCTCGGCAGAGCGAAACTATGATGTGGGGGACTGGGAGCTGTTGGCTGTCGTGAGGGCTCTGAAGGCGTGGAGGCATTGGCTTGAGGGGGCTAAACACCCTTTTCTCATCTGGACTGACCACCACAATCTGGAGTACATCCGGGTGGCGAGGAGACAGAACCCTTGCCAGGCAAGGTGGGCCATGTTTTTCACCCGTTTTGATTTCACTTTATCCTTCTGACCAGGTTCCCAGAACGCTAAGGCAGACACACTGTCCCGGTTGTATGACACAGAGGAGCGGTCCATCAATCCCACTCCCATCCTTCCTGCCTCTTGCCTGGTGGCACCGGTGGTATGGGAGCTGGACTCAGACATCGAGTGGGCGGTACGTACAGAGCCCACTCCCACTCAGTGTCCAGCTGGGCGTATGTACGTTCTGTCCTCTGTCTGCGACCGTCTGATCGTTTGGGCTCACACATCACCCTCCTCTGGTCATCCAGTTATCGGCCAGACAGTGCCCTATCTTAGGGAGAAATACTGGTGGCCCACCTTAGCTAATGACGTGAGGGTTTATGTTTCCTCCTGCTCGGTTTGCGCTCAGTACAAGATGCCTAGGCACCTGCCCAGAGGGAAATTACAACCCCTACCCATTCCACAGCGGCCGTGGTCACACCTGTCAGTGGATTTTGTGACGGATCTTCCACCGTCACAAGGAAAAACAACGATCCTGGTTGTTGTGGATCGGTTTTCTAAGACCTGTTGCCTCCTTCCTTTGCCCGGTCTCCTTACGGCTCTACAGACTGCAAAGGCTCTGTTCACCCACGTCTTCCGGAAATACGGGGTGCCTGAGGACATAGTGTCTGATCGGGGTCCCCAGTTCACGTCTAGGGTGTGGAAGGCATTCATGGAGCGTCTGGGGGTCTCGGTCAGCCTTACCTCAGGTTTTCACCCCAAGAGCAAGGCAGGTGGAAAGAGTCAACCAAGATGTGGGTAGGTTTCTGAGGTCGTATTGCCAGGACCGGCCGGGGGAGTGGGCGGTTTTCATTCCCTGGGCAGAGATGGCCCAGAACTCACTCCGCCACTCCTCCACTAACCTGTCTCCATTTCAATGTGTGCTAGGTTATCAGCCGGTTCTGGCACCATGGCATCAGAGCCAGACCGAGGCTCCTGCGGTGGACAAATGGTTTAGATGTTCAGAGGAGACCTGGGAAGCCGCCCACATGCACCTGCAACGAGCCGTGAGGCGGCAGAAGGCGAGCGCCGACCGCCACCGCAGTGAGGCCGGGTCTGGCTCTCGACCCGAAACGTGCCCCTCCGCCTGCCCTGCCGGAAGCTGGGGCCGCGGTTTGTGGGGCCTTTCAAAGTCCTGAGGAGACTGAATGAGGTTTGTTATAGGTTGTGTCTCTCCTCAGGCCGGCGGTGGCTGGCCCGCTCCAGGGACCTGAGGTTCTGGAGGTTCCTCCGCCCCCTCTGGACATCGAGGGGGCCCCGGCGTATGCGGTTCGAGCCATCATGGACTCAAAGCGTCGGGCAAGGGGCCTTCAGTACCTCGTGGAGTGGGAGGGGTACGGTCCGGAGGAGAGAAGCTGGGTGCGGATGGAGGACATCCGTTGCTGCAGGAATTTCACCACCTTACTGCGGCGCAGTAAAGGGGGGGGTACTGTCACGACTTCCGCTGAAGTCGGTCCCTCTCCTAGTTCGGGCGGCTACCGGCGGTCGACGTCACCGGAGTTCTAGCCACCACCGATCCATTTCTCATTTTCTGTTTGTCTTGTCTCATTCACACCTGGTTCCCATTTTCCTAATTGCATGTGTCCCTATTTAATCCCTCTGTTCCCCCCTGGGTTTTGTCCGTAATTATTCTCTGTACGTTGTGGCTCTGTTGTTTGTGAGCAGTGGTTACTACTGTTTTAGTAGTTCGTGTCCTTCTAGTAAAGAAGTTTGTCTCAACTGCGCTTGATTCCGATAGACCTGCATACAAGAGCCATCACAGTCAATTAAGTTGTGCAGGGTCAATACCTGTTGACGCATATCCCACGGTAGTTATTGTGGTGACTTTTGTGGATTGGGGTGGTCAGTCCTCGGTTCCAAATATTGGGAAACATGTCAGAGCTGAGGATGATGTTAAATAGTTTAAGTATAGCTAATTAAAATTTGTATTCTGTTTATTTTATAATTTAATTTTGGGTTGGAGGCTTTTTATTTTGTCCTGTAAAATCCAGTTGGTTCTGGTAGTCTTTAATAGTTGATTCTAAGATTTGAATTTGATCATGTATATGTTTTTGCTGTCTGTTCTTTGTTATAGGGCCAAATAGATTGGAGAAGTGGTTTATCCATACATCTCTGTTTTGGATAGATAACTCTTCGTGTTGTCTGTTTTCCAATTTTCCCAGAAGTGGTTAGATTCAATGGATTCTTCAGTTTCTGACATGCTGTTCCTTCTTTTTCCGTCGTGTATTTCTGTACTGTTTTAGTGTTTCACCATAATGAAGGTCTTCAGGGTATTTGTGTATTTGGTTGGATAGGTTTCTCAATTTCTTTCTTAGTTTTTTTTTTCTCTCTCTCTCTCTCTCTCTCTCTCTCTCTCTCTCTCTCTCTCTCTCTCTCTCTCTCTCTCTCTCTGTCTGTGATGTAAAGATGAGTAGCCCAATGATTCATTCAAAAACTGGTGTGCAATTGACCAAGAATTGACCAACTTTCTGAAGAGTCAACAACAGCACGGGAATGCCCCGGTGCGTCAGGGCTCTGGGAAGGCCTCCAAGCCAGTCGATCATCCCCATCAGTGGGCTGCTTGGGCCAGCTGTTTGAGCTCTCTAACAGCTGGTTGTTGCATGGAGTGAAGTCTGACAACGGTAGGGAAAGCAGCAGGAAACATGTTGTTATGTCGACCAGTAAATGCTAAGGCAGGAATGGGTATGCAAACCAGGTAATTAAAAAGTATAATTTTTTGGCGCAATTACCACATCATGGAATAGCCAAACTTGAAAATCAGACATTTCCTCCAGGGACTTTGGTCCTTGAAAAGTCATTGAAGTTATGGTAGCCCATTTAGAAGTTGTACTGCTACAATTATTCTGTGATTACATTTTTGATCAGCTTTTATGAGAGATAGAGGTACTTTAGTTTGTTTCGCTCCAATTGAAGGGTGTTTCACTAGTCTGCTAGTTTAAGCTTTGTTGTAGACTTAGAACATCCAATTTAGTTGTTTTTTTAGAGTGAAACCTGAAAATCAGCAAATCAATGTCGTTATCCCTGAAAAACAATGTGTGTTGCCATGGTATTGTTTTTTTACTCTGTCCTCTAGAGTATTTGGTAGAAAAGAACACAAGGCACTTTGACACCTGCAATAAATAAATGTTCCACTTTATTTCAACAGTCTGTTTTATTTGCTGTTTCAGTAAATCTATTCAAATCAATGTAAGAACACAAGGGCATGCTAATGACGGATAGTCATTTAAGCCTGGTTCTGTATGGGATGCATATTATGGGACAAAATGTGTGCGACTAAGTCATTTGCTGGTGCCACCAACTGAAAAAGTGCAAAACGTTTGTTTAGAACCCTGCCTACCTGTTATAAACTCAGCAAAAAAATAAACGTCCCTTTTTCAGGACCCTGTCTTTCAAAGATAATTTGTAAAAATCCAAATAACTTCACAGATCTTCATTGTAAAGGGTTTAAACACTGTTTCCCATGCTTGTTCAATGAACCATAAACAATTAATGAACATGCACCTGTGGAACGGTCATTAAGACACTAACAGCTTACAGACGGTAGGCAATTAAGGTCACAGTTATGAAAACTTAGGACACTAAAGAGGCCTTTCTACTGACTCTGAAAAACACCAAAAGAAAGATGCCCAGGGTCCCTGCTCATCTGCGTGAACGTGCCTTAGGCATGCTGCAAGGAGGCATGAGGACTGCAGATGTGGCCAGGGCAATAAATTGCAATGTCCGTACTGTGAGACGCCTAAGACAGCGCTACAGGGAGACAGGACGGACAGCTGATCGTCCTCGCAGTGGCAGACCACGTGTAACAACACCTGCACAGGATCGGTACATCCGAACATCACACCTGCGGGACAGGTACAGGATGGCAACAACAACTGCCCGAGTTACACCAGGAACGCACAATCCCTCCATCAGTGCTCAGACTGTCCGCAATAGGCTGAGAGAGGCTGGACTGAGGGCTTGTAGGCCTGTTGTAAGGCAGGTCCTCACCAGACATCACCGGCAACAACGTCGCCTATGGGCACNATATATAAACTCAGCAAAAAAAGAAACGTCCCTTTTTCAGGACCCTGTCTTTCAAAGATAATTTGTAAAAATCCAAATAACTTCACAGATCTTCATTGTAAAGGGTTTAAACACTGTTTCCCATGCTTGTTCAATGAACCATAAACAATTAATGAACATGCACCTGTGGAACGGTCATTAAGACACTAACAGCTTACAGACGGTAGGCAATTAAGGTCACAGTTATGAAAACTTAGGACACTAAAGAGGCCTTTCTACTGACTCTGAAAAACACCAAAAGAAAGATGCCCAGGGTCCCTGCTCATCTGCGTGAAAGTGCCTTAGGCATGCTGCAAGGAGGCATGAGGACTGCAGATGTGGCCAGCGCAATAAATTGCAATGTCCGTAATGTGAGACGCCTAAGACAGCGCTACAGGTAGACAGGATGGACAGCTGATCGTCCTCGCAGTGGCAGAACATGTGTAACAACACCTGCACAGGATCGGTACATCCGAACATCACACCTGCAGGACAGGTACAGGATGGCAACAACAACTGCCCGAGTTAGTGCTCAGACTGTCCACAATAGGCTGAGAGAGGCTGGACTGAGGGCTTGTAGGCCTGTTGTAAGGCAGGTCCTCACCAGACATCACCGGCAACAACGTCGCCTATGGGCACAAACCCACCGTCGCTGGACCAGACAGGACTGACAAAAAGTGCTCTTCACTGACGAGTTGTGGTTTTGTCTCACCAGGGGTAATGGTCAGAAGAGCACTGCCATGGCCAGTGAAGAGCCCGGATCTCAATCGCATTGAGCACGTCTTGGACCTGTTGGATCGGAGGGTCAGGGCTAGAGCCATTCCCCCCAGAAATGTCCGGGAACTTGCAGGTGCCTTGGTGGAAGAGTGGGGTAACATCTCACAGCACGAACTGGCAAATCTGGTGCAGTCCATGAGGAGGAGATGCACTACAGTGCTTAATGCACCTGGTGGCCACACCAGATACTGACTGTTACTTTTGGATAAACACCGATGTTCTGTACATTACCTTGTGAATAATTGATGACACAGGATTACACAGGACAAGACTGAGCCGAGTCCTTTTACAGAGTACATTTTTCCAAGGT
This sequence comes from Hucho hucho, assembly GCA_003317085.1. Taxonomy (NCBI): domain Eukaryota; kingdom Metazoa; phylum Chordata; class Actinopteri; order Salmoniformes; family Salmonidae; genus Hucho; species Hucho hucho. The sequence goes on from QNTS01004846.1 coordinate 36,780, forward strand.
AAAGTACAGAACAGAGGCATTGGGCCCGCTTATACCCCAGTTTCCAAAGAAAACATTTACCTGAAGAAATACTAACCTTTTCACTGATATTAACATTTTTATAAGCAAATTCATTCTTTCTCATATTTTGGTTGCTGGTCGTTCGTTTGATTAGTTCAATATTTACAGACACTACCCAGCCGTTCGATCTTTATGTTCCGTTGCGATGCTCATTGACAACGTTCTTATCCCTTCCCCAGGTCACGACCTCTGCTAAGTAGCTGTTTTCTATTGACATTAATTTGGATACATCCATAACAATTAGCTGATAATGGCCGATTTTGGCTAAAATACCTAGAAAAGTTTGCCTTCTCGTCAGGACACTCGTCAACACTGAGGGATAATTACGAGGAGATCTCATTGCATATCAAACACTAGGCTAGAAGCTAACTAAATCGTTTTTTTGCTAGCAGACCTGCCAATATGACAAACAAATTAAAAAAATATCAGTTGCTGAAAACAGCTGGTAAAACTAGAAACATGTGGAAGGAAAAACAAAAACAAATCAAAAAACGAATAATTTGCTAGCTAGCTACATATTTTCCTCATTGTGTGGTTGTTTTTTTTTAGCTTTCTGTAACTTTGTAGCAATGTGTAGGCGCTTATTGCGTCATGATTGCAAGGTGTTCCGATATCTTTTACTTTAATGTACATTCTAGAATGCAATTCTAGCCAATCAGAAATGTGTATTCAACAATGCTGTGGGATATACACTGCATATACCAGTCAAAAGTTTGGACACACCTACTCATTCAAGGGTTTTTCTATATTTTTACTATTTTCTACATTGTAGAATAATAGTGAAGACATCAAAACTATGAAATAACACACATGGAATCATGGAATCAAAACACTCTTAAACAAATCTAAATATATTTTGTATTTGAGATTCTTCAAAGTAGCCACCCTTTGCCTTGATGACAGTTTTTATACACTCTTGGCATTTTCTCAACCAGATTCACCCGGAATGTTTCCCAACAGTCTTGAAGGAGTTCCCACATATGCTGAGCACTTGTTGGCTGCTTTTCCTTCACTCTGCGGTCCAACTTATCCCAAACCATCTCAATTGGGTTGAGGTCGGGTGATTGTGGAGGCCAGGTCATCTGATTCAGCACTCCATCACTCTCCTTCTTTTTCATATAGCCCTTACATAGCCTGGAGGTGTGTTTTGAGTCATTGTCCTGTTGAAAAACAAATGATAGTCCCACTAAGCTCAAACCAGATCGAATGGCGTATCGCTGCAGAATGCTGTGGTACTCATGCTGGTTAAGTGTGTCTTGAATTCTAAATAAATCACTGACAGTGTCACCAGCAAAGCACCACCACACCTCCTCCTCCATGCTTCACGGTGGGAACCACACATGCAGAGATCATCCGTTCACCTACTCTGCGTTTAACAAAGACACGATGGTTGGAACCAAAACCTCAAATTTGGACTGAACAAAGGACAGATTTCCACCGGTCTAATGTTAATTGCTTGTTTCTTGGCCCAAGCAAGTCTCTTCTTCTTCTTATTCGTGTCCTTTAGTAGGGGTTTCTTTGTAGCAATTCGACCATGAAGGCCTGATTCCTCTGAACAGTTGATGTTGACATGTGTCTGTTACTTGAACTCTGTGAAGCATTTATTTTGGCTTCAATCTGAGATGCAGTTAACTCTAATGAACTTATCCTCTGCAGCAGAGGTAACTCTGGGTCTTCCTTTCCTGTGGCGGTCCTCATGAGAGCCAGTTTCATCATAGCACTTGATGGTTTTTGCGACTGCACTTGAAGTTCTTGAAATTTTCTGTATTGACTGAACTGTATGTCTTAAAGTAATGATGGACTGTCATTTCTCTTTGCTTATTTGAGCTATTCTTGCCATAATATGGACTTGGTCTTTTACCAAATAGGGCTATCTTCTGTATAGCACCCCTACCTTGTCACAACTCAATTGATTGGCTCAAACGCATTAAGAAGGATTAGAAATTCCACAAATCAACTTTTAACATGGCACACATGTTTGACACATAATGTCCATTGGGTCTATGGTCAGTGTCTATGACAGCTTAGTTAGGTTTCATTAGCTAGACAGATCGTGCCCATTGTAATCACCCCAATTAGAGAGGAGAAGTCTTCTAGGTCGCTTGGACATCATGTCAGTTCTGGCTGTAAGATGTAAAGCTGTCCTAGGGAGGTCACAGCTGTGGAGCTGTCTGAGGTCTGCACCATTTTAATGCCTTCCCCTTTGGGAGAAATTATACGCCTGGATCTGCCTCTTTTAATTAATGAGGAACTCGGGGGTTATGTGCCAAATGGCACCCTATTCCCTATATAGTGCACTGCTTTTAAGTAGGGCACATAGGGAATAGGGTGCCATTTCAGACTCAAACTTCAAAGGGCCGCGCTGTGTCACTTTATTAGACCAATCAATGTTTCAGCACTTATATAAAAAAAAAGATTTAAATCACTCGCTCATGTATAGCAATTAGCACGAAGAGCAAGAGAAGAGAAAAAAAGATGAACAAGCTAATAATTTAGGAGTGGCAGTTTTCCACTCCAAGTTATGTAGGATCAAATCAAATCAAATGTTATTGGTCACATACACACGGTTAGCAGATGTTAACGCGAGTGTAGCGAAATGCTTGTGCTTCTAGTTCCGACCGTGCAGTAGTATCTAACAAGTAATCTTAACAAATTCACAACAACTACCTTATACACACGAGAGTAAAGGAATGAATACGAGTATGTACATATAAATATATGGATGAGCGATGGCTGACCGGCATAGGCAAGATGCAGTAGATGGTATGGAGTACAGTATATACACATATATATATGAGATGAGTAATGTAGGATACATGAATCGATAAGTGTGACAGTTTTCCACTCCAAGGTATGTGGGATGGATGAATCGATAGGTGTGGCAGTTTTCCCCTCCAAGGTATGTGGGATGGATGAATCGATAGGTGTGGCAGTTTTCCCCTCCAAGGTATGTGGGATGGATGAATCGATAGGTGTGGCAGTTTTCCACTCCAAGGTATGTGGGATGGATGAATCGATAGGTGTGGCAGTTTTCCACTCCAAGGTATGTGGGATGGATGAATCGATAGGTGTGGCAGTTTTCCACTCCAAGGTATGT
>QNTS01004847.1:12130-27520 GCA_003317085.1 Hucho hucho
CCTGTCTGTCTGTCTGTCTGTCTGTCTGTCTGTCTGTCTGTCTGTCTGTCTGTCTGTCTGTCTGTCTGTCTGTCTGTCTGTCTGTCTGTCTGTCTGTCTGTCTGTCTGTGCTATTACTTCCAGGGGTCAGCTCCATTCCCCTCTTGTTTCCTTGCACAAAGCCCAGGGGATGAGAAAAGTACATTTCCAGCGTTCTAAGGTCTTCCACCTCATCACTACCCCTGCTGTTCACTGACGATAGTGATACATCCCGCAGCGTAAGGACACCTCGCCTCACAGAGAAGAGGGCTTTACACAAACACTAACGGTCAATAGCACAACATTTCCTCTTCTACTCAATGTGACCCCATGCATGCTAGTGTAAGGGAGATTATGTGGGGAGTTACAAGGACTGGCTGGCCTGTATTTCTCCCATAGTGCTGCGACCGGCAGCCTCTTTATAATTTATTTTCTAATTCATCATTTAATATTCATTCTATTAAAGGCAAAGAACCGGAAGTGCTCTACCGCCGTTGGAAAATAATCCACTTAACAGCTTCATAATCCGCCGTCATTTGCGGCAATTAAACAGGTGATGTCCGTGGATACGTTTAATTAGGTTTGACATTGATACAATTTGTCTCATAGGAGGAATCGCGCTTCCATTACTGAGGTGGGTGGGGTTGCATGTTGAGCAAGGAGATGAAGCTTTAGTAGCAAAAGTATGAATATCAGTCAAGTCAGCCAGCCAATCAGTTCCTTAGCGTCGCGCTTCAATGTCCCCCGCCTGTATGCCCCCGTCGCTTCCGCCACCCATCACCCATCTATTAGAACTGTCCCCGGCTGCACACGGCTTATCGATAAGGTGCGACCCCCTTCCACGGAAACGCGCGTCAAAAACATGTTACCCAGATGACAGGACTGACAGGAAGTGGGCCGCGGGGACCACATTACCCAGACTCCCCAGGAAGCGGCAGTCATTTAATGATTGTGGAAGGTGGAATGTCCACGGAAGAAAAAAAACGAATAACAAAAGAATAAGAAAAACTATATCTTCACCGGTCATCATTAGCAGCCGTTCAAACACAGCAAGGGTTTTTGTTGATTGAGAAATCAACTGAGGATAGTTGCAAAATGAATGAAAAAACAAGGGATGAAGTTAATGCCTGGGTCGACCCCCCTCCCTCCTTTTCCCTTTATATTCATAGCAGACTTTCAAAAAAGAACAAAAGAGAAGAACGATAAAAACAAACACATTTACTGGTAGAGACTCATATCCCCAACCCCTGTAATGTGGCAGGGCAGCGTAAGCCATAAACACATTGATAAAACCATTTCTTTAATAACACTTGTTTGTCAAACTGCCACCCCCAGGCAGTTTCCATTATCACCGTTTCAACATTTTACAGGAGGCCATCTTTAAATACAGCCCACGCATTGCAAAGGCTGTAGTGAGAAGAGATGGAGAGATGGAGAGATGGAGAGAGGGAGAGAGTGATGGAGAGAGGGAGAGAGATGGAGAGAGGGGGAGATGGAGAGAGATGAAGAGATGGAGAGAGAGACAGATGGAGAGATAGAGAGAGAGAAAGAGAAACACCGTACACCACTCCACTAAAGCCTAATGTCCAACTGTCCGGAGCGCCAATCTTTCCTACTTTCTCCCACACTGCAGACCTCTTCCAATAAGACCAAGAGTTAAGCTGCAACAGATACACTTTAATAAAAGCAATAACTAAACTTGGGGGCAATTTCATTATTTTTTTCATTATTTGCAAGAACAATCTTCTTTTTTTAACAGAGCCCAGGAATTTAAACACTTCTAAAATAATAGGTTTGTTAAACGTTACGTGACCGTTCCAGCCTCGACTTTATTGTTGGATTACATTTTAGGGGGAACCCATGGCACATGCCAATATTAGCGGGCTAGAATAATATGCTAGTGAAGCATTTTATGGTTTGTGTCCCCAATGGCAGCCATTTGCCTTTGTAGTGCACTACTTTTGACAAGGTTCCATAGACGGGATGGTTGTTTAGCAGCAAAACCGAGGCGTGCGCAACTATGGCGCAAAACAGACTGGGTTGGTTTAGACTGTTGACAAAATGTTAACTATATTTAGTCTCCTAAGGTTATTGAAAACAAATACATTTGCACAATGAGCACTTGTTGTCTCTCAAATACATTGTTACAGTTGTTGGTTAGCTAGCTAACAAATATTTTGCCATGTTGGCATAGACGTGACACCAGTCAAAACTCCTCAAAACAAGACATGGTATCAAGAACACGATAAAACTAGCTGAAACGAGCCACCTATGATAGTCGTTTATTGTCATTGTTTCTAGGGATTTGGCCATCCAGAACCATAACAACGCACGGCATTCTGCCCCACTGACGCGCACATTGTTTTCTTAAGGTTGTCAGCTAACCCGTCTATAGGCCTGTGGTCAAAAGCAGCGCTCTATATAGGGAATAGGGTGCTATTTGGGACGCAGAAGTGGTGAACGGAACAAGACCTCACCACAGTTTACACGGCCCATTGTAAACCATGCTATTGAAAACTAGAACTCTGCATAAGAAAACCCACTTCTTTATTAAGACAATAGCTCTCTAATGAGCCCAAAAGTGTTTGTTTTTTTAATTCAGACATCAACACCAGAAAATGCTGCATTTTTATGAGGGTATAACTGGTATTGTTCCACAAAATGACTTTTAATTCACTGACCTCGGGTCAAAATTGATGATCTCTTCTGAATATTAACATTGTTTTGAGTCGCGCCCTCTCTCGCTATGTCCCTAACATGAAATATCAACTACTCAGAGACCCTAAAGCCTGGCCAATAAGAGTCTGTCAGAGATATCACATGACCAAAGTCAGCTCGCAGCCCCATATAAAATAACATGCTTTTAGCGGTGCTGGTTTTATTGCACAACGTGTTGATTGATGACACCCCAGCCACCATACATCAGTCTAGTGAAGAGAACTCTAGAACGCCTCATGGCCATCCATTATTAATGGGATCTGAAGGGGAGTTGGATATTCTTCAGGCTGATGATTCAAAGTCTTGGCATGCATCCCAAAATGGCACCCCGTTCTCCATTGAGTGCACTACTGTTGACCAGTATGTACATGTATTATATCATGTAGAATTCTACTGTGAAATCCACCAATTATACCAGAAGAGGAAAATTATATAGGGTTCCATCATACGTAGGCTGTGTCCCAACTCGCACCCTATTCCCTATTTAGTGCACTACTTTTGACCAGGGCCCATAGGGTTCTAGTCAAAAGTAGTGCACTATAATATGTAGGGAATACGGTGCCATTTGGGACTCACTTAATTGAGTAGTTCCGCAGCAAAGTGAGGAAAAATGAGTCAGGGACAGAGTGTAACCTCGGTGCTATTCATTCCCCAGTACATAACACCCTGGCCCAGTCAGGGACAGTGTAACCTCAGTACTATCCATTTCCCAGTACATAAAACCCTGGTCATGTCAGGGACAGAGAGTAACCTCAGTGATATCTGTTCCCCAGTACATAAAACCCTGGTCAAGCCAGGGACAGTGTAACCTCAGTACTATCCGTTCCCCAGTACCTAAAACCCTGGTCCAGTCAGGGACAGAGTGTAACCTCAGCGATATCCGTTCCCCAGTACATAAAACCCTGGTCAAGCCAGGGACTGTGGAACCTCAGTACTATCCATTCCCCAGTACATAAAACCCTGATCCTCCAGCGCCTCTCAGTCAGAAAGTGGCAAACCGTAAATTGACTCTTGACAGTTGTGTGAGGGAATGACTCCTACATCTCTTCCCTGAAAATGTCTCTCCAACACACTGCTGCTCAAGAGAGGACAGTTAACACCATTAACTCCCTCCCTCTCCCTCCCTCTCCCTCAAAAGAGCCATTTGCTATCAACCAGCTAATTATAAAATGGCAGAGGTGGGGCATGGTGGAGGATAGTACAATACCTGTAGAGGATGTTATTATAAAACATAAATACATCTCTTCTTCTCTTCTTGCCCTCAGTGGCTGCTTTCCAACTCGTCTTTTTTACTCCTCGTTGGCGGAGTCCCTCCAGTCCCTACCGACATTGCTATTCTCATCACTCCGGTGATATTTTAAACGAATGAAAACAATATGCTTTCTGTCTGGTGTGTATAGATGGAGACAAGATATTCACTGTCTAATGAGTCTCAGTGTGGTGAGTTTAATCAGTTTTAGAGAGGTTGGTTAGGAAACAAATCCACTCCCTAATCACAATAGATGGGCTCGGTTACATTGAAGGCTTGCAGAGACAGCTATTGTAACACGACAACAGAGAAGAGAAGACTTGAGTAGAATATATTATAGGATGATTATAATAAGGGTTTGTTTTTATGAAGTAACCATGATGGCGGGGGCAGTGTGTGTTTCTCTATACCACAGTCTGACAGTCATAAAGAATACAGTTCAGTAATGTAAAATCACTGTTTCAGTTATGGTTGAAATGCGTGGGGGGGAACTTTGTTGCGTCTCAGCTGGGCACATAAAATGGTGGCGCCCCAGCTGACCTCAACCACCGCTTCCTTGGTTTTTAACCTGCGTCACATGACCAACTGGGCCCAGACCCAGAGGTGGTGGAGATGGTAGTTGGGAGAATGGCAGTGAGTCGTGAGAGAGAGACACACACACACACACACACACACACACACACACACACACACACACACACACACACAGCCCAGCGGGGTGTTAATTACAGCGTACAAAGCGTGTTTTTCTCTCAAAGCCGCAACGCTCTCCTCAGGGGCACACAGAGGCTCTGGGTCCGCGTCTTAAACATCCCTTGTTTCGCAGCTCAGCGCTCAGCACCGCGTCTCCGCCCGGTGTACACAGCAATTTATTTTAATGACATCCCACCCTGGGAGATGGTGTTTGTTGCTTTGTTCCTTTGCCGACGTGGTGGGTCTGCATATACATTTTGATGTATACATTTACGGCACGGCTGGCTCTCACAGTGCAGCCACACCTGCAGCTACTGTTATGTTCAAAGACAACTTAAAAAAAAAAAAAAGTTAGTTACACACAAAGGAAGGCGGAAAAAGTTGCGATTCTCTCGCCTCATCTCTGCGGAGACCACAACAAGGGAGGGGTGGGATATGCAAATGAGGCCTTGATTTCCACTGTAACCGCGCTAACCTCTGGCACCGGCTTTCTTCTAAGGTTGTCGGCTGCCAAGCTCGATGTTAGAGTCAGGTATAAAATAGCCCGTCGCCCCGGTAACGCCCCTGTAACGGCTCCACTGGGCTATTTTTGGCAAACACACCCGACTAAGCACAAGAGCTGTGGTCCCTGCGGCAACGCGGCTGTTGCCGTCTCCGACGCTTCTGGTGGTTAAGGAAGCCTCTCCAAGGATATGGGCTCGAAGACTAAGATGAGGGCTGGATGAAGTTCTCCAGGAGGATAACAATATTCATAAGGAAATAAGTTTTACGTCATATTCCTTGATTAGGTAGGTGGCGGCACTGGAGGGGCCTTCCCTTGAATTCAATTATTCTGACTTTAAACGATTTGTTCAACGATAGCATCTTGACTAAAACAGTGGCTCTTTAATGTTGCACAGTACCAGTGGATGGTATCTTAGATTTAGAGAGGATGTTTTTCCCTTCATTAATTAAAGGGCCATTTGATTATTTGTTTATAGGGGGAAAATAGGCTGGTGTTTCACGGAATGATCAAAGCTCGTGTTCTGCAATCTTATTTTGGTTCCTGTTTGAAACTCCAGAGGAGAGCTGTTTGAGTGGTGTCGCGCCCTTCTGGTTCCCCTGGGGATCCGCTTCAGGCACTGTTTGGTTCCACCTGAGCACTTTAATTAATGTATTAATTAGCGCCGTTTAAACCGCTAATTGAAAAGTGATGAGTCATGATTGTTTTCTTTACTTTGCCCTGAGAGAGAGAGAGAGAGAGAGAGATTGGAATTAACTGAAAGACAGGCTGGGATGCTTCAAATTACTTGTCTTTCCCACAGGGAGTTACTGTATGTTATTACCACAGCTAGCCAACATCATATCCAGTCAAAGAAAATTTCTAAATCATTAAAATGTGTATTTATGCTTGATTGAGCTGGAATGGTTTAATGAACCAATCGCATTATCTCAAAACGTCAAACCCCGTCCACCAGAGAGGCAAAAAAAAAACTAGATTTCAAGTAGTAATTGAATCCAAGTCTGATCATATTAGATATATTGCCTAGTCAAAAAAATGAACTATCTTTATTAAAAACGATGAAAATAACTGTCAAAAAAAGCGCTATTTTGAACATAGTTCATGTTTTCCAACCATCTTTCTAATGCTGAGAGTTGAGGTGATTGATTTTCTTAACTCAGGCTCCAGGTACTGTACGTGTTTAAATGGGAGTGCTAGAAAGTTTCTCTCCACTTCTCAGTGTGTATTTACAGCCCTAGAAGAAATAAATATATAGAAAATGCTTGAGCGACTTCAAAAACCCTCCGCCTCAATGTAGCGGAAATTAAAAATACAAAAAAGTGTGCAATTAAACGTTACTTTTGAAAGTTATATTTAGAGGAGGACATGAGAAGGAAATGCAAATTGTGTTTGTGAGTTATATAATTGCCTTGTTTTTCCTCGACTCCCCTAGAGGATAAAATAAGGATCAAAATAAGATGGCCACTTGTGTCTGGTAGGAGTTTTCATGGAAATGTGAGTGACCACATTTTAAGGTCTTGTCGTCTGTCCTCGGTTGCAACACTCACTACAAAGTTCTAAACTGCCTCTGGAAGCAACGTCAGCACAATAACTGCTCGTCAGGAGCTCCATGAAATGGGTTTCCACAGCCAAGCAACCGCACACAAGCCTAAGATCATCATACGCAATGTCAAGCATCGGCTGGAGTGGTGTAAAGCTCGCCGCCATTGGACTCTGGAGCAATGGAAACGCGTTCTCTGGAGTGATGAATCGCGCTTCACAATCTGGCAGTCCGACGTAAGAATCTGGGTTTGGCGGATGCCAAGAGAACGCTACCTGCCCAAATGCATAGTGCCAACTGTAAAGTTTGGTGGAAGAGGAATAATGGTCTGGGGCAGTTTTTCATGGTTCAGGCTAGGCCCCTTTGTTTCAGTGAAGGGACATCTTAATGCAACAGCATACAATTACATTTTGGACGATTCTGTGCTTCCAACTTTGTGGCAACAGTTTGGGGAAGGCCCTTTCCTGTTTCAGCAGGACAATGCCCCCATGTACAAAGCGAGGTCTATAAGGAAATGGTTTGTCGAGATCGATGTGGAAGAATTTGACTGGCCATAACAGAGCTCTGACCTCAACCCCATCGAACACCTTTGGGATGAATTGGAACACCGGCTGCAAGACACGCCTAATCGCCCAACATCTGTGCCCGACCTCACTAATACCCTAGTGGCTGAATGGAAGCAAGTCCCCGCAGCAATGGTCCAACATCTAGTGGAAAGCCTTCCCAGAAGAGGTGAGGCTGTTATAGCAGCAAAGGGGGGACCAACTCCAAATGAATGCCCATGACTTTGGAATGAGATGTTCGACGAGCAGGTGTCTACATACTTTTGGTAATGTAGTGTGGGTTACAAAACCTTCTCTGTCATTGGTCACCAATAGATTTTCCAGCAGACGTAGTCGTGGTGATGGATGAATATAAATCCCAGACACAGGTGAGTAGTTCAAAAAGTAGAAAACTTGTCTTGAAAAATATAGTCTCTGGTCCCAGAGGGTTAACGGCATCCCACTGACCTGAAATGTATATCACTCACCCAGACCTCTGCGCTGACCTTTTTTACAAGGAGCACGTGTGCGCCTAAGTTGGAAAATGTAGGCGCACACAAAGAAATTTAGGAGCACAAAGAAAAATATTTGAGATAATAAAGCTAGAATCCTTAATTTTTCAAGGCGCACTGGTGCTCCTAAATAAACATTCCAGGTCGCACAGCTACATATTTAGGCGCATATGCGTGTAAAATGGTCCCACTGGGACCTGAACTGTATACCAATGTATAACAGTGTACCACTGACCTCTTTTACAGTACATTTCAGCTCACAAACCTGAAGAAAAAAACTATTCTTAGATACAGTACATGCAAAACATTGTTTTACTTTTAAATTAATGATTTAAGTTATATTCTTTAAGAATCAGTTTATCAATAAACTTAGAAATGCATCAATGAATATGAGAGGGTTTACATTTCTCCAGCGCTATCCCTCATCTGATTTCCAGAAAAGGTGATGGGGTAACCACTTTGTTGTTGCTTGAATTCCAGATTGCCTTTTTAAAGTAGGTACCAGCAGACCTAACATCTAGCAGTACTGCAATACGCTGTAAAACCTACGGTGATGATCCTCTAAGAAGGAATAACTAGCACAGCAGGGCTATGATTATCACTCACAAGCTGGGCTGCTTTGGTTCTGACTCAAATCTGTTTTTCCTCAGGCATTAAGTGGAGAAGATCTGACACCCTAGTCTGTGTGATTGACAGCGAAACTGACAGAACCGTCTGGCTTCGTTTACGTCATTGACGGTCCCTCATTATACAGTACTGACAGAGAGAGGGGGACGAGGGAGGAGAGAGTGGCCGTGTCCGAATAATCATACTTGCATTCTAAATAGTATGACTTTGGGGTATGCAAAAACGTAAATGTTTTATAGTATGTGAAACTTTCTAAATTAAGTTTGCTTTAAATGCCAGGATGTCATACTCTTTTCGGCTTATCATCAAGTCACTGCACACTTTTAGGAAGAGTAATCGTCTTTTCACATGCTTTTTTTTTACAACAGCTAATAAATCAGAATAGGGGACGCGCTTCACAAAAATGAACAAATGGCGGCGAACAAGTGCCATTGCCTTGATTTGATTTGTTGATTTGTGTCGCTTACTGCATTCGTTCTCACTAAAACAGAACATTACGTAGTACGATTAGTACACAGTAGGCAGTTTTAATTAGTAGTAGGCAAGACGGATTCCGGACACGGACAGGGGGGGGGGGGGATGAGAGAGAGAAAGAGGAAGATAAATGAACAAAACCTGAAAAAACAGATTGCAGTGGCGAACAACGGATCAGGGGGATCTTGATAATGTCCGCAGACAGATAGTCAGTCCTGCGACAGATGGTGGTATTCCTTCTCATGTAACGTGGGCGCTTTGATTAGATGTTTGTTTCGCCGCTAACTTGGCATTGTCCTGCCGTCCTGATGCAATGCAACACCAAGCAGAACAGGAACAAGAGAAAACATCAACAACAACAACAGTGAAATGCTAATAATGAGTTGTGGAGACTGGAAGTCCCTTATGTTGGAGCTGGTGAAATGTGTTTGGACTTGACAGAAAAATGAGCTGAAAACTTTGGAGAGGAGTTGGGGTATATCTATACAGTGCATTGGGAAAGTATTCAGACCCCTTGACTTTTTCCACATTTTGCTACTTTACAGCCTTATTCAAAAATAGATTAAATATTTTTTTCCCTCATCAATCTACACACAATACCCCATAATGACAAAGCGAAAACACGTTTTTAGAAATGTTTGCAAATGTATTACAAATGTAAAACAGAAATACCTTATTTACATAAATATTCTATGAGACTCGAAATTGAGCTCAGGAGCATCCTGTTTCCATTGATCATCCTTGAGATGTTTCTACAAGTTGATTGGAGTCCACCTGTGGTAAATTCAATTAATTAGACATGATTTGGAAAGGCACACACCTGTCTATATAATGGTCCCACAGTTGACAGTGCATGTCAGAGCAAAAACCAAGCTATGAGGTCGAAGGAATTGTCCGTAGAGCTCCGAGACAGGATTGTGTCAAGACACAGATCTGGGGAAGGGTACCAAAACATTTCTGCAGCATTGAAGGTCCTCAAGAACACAGTGGCCTCCATCATTCTTAAAAATTGAAGAAATTTGGAACCACCAAGACTCTGCCTAAAGCTGGCTGCCAGGCCAAACTGAGCAACTGGGGGAGAAGGGCCTTGGTGACCAAGAACCCGATGGTCACTCTGACAAAGCTCCAGAGTTCCTCTGTGGAGATGGGAGAACCTTCCAGAAGGACAACCATCTCTGCAGCACTCCACTAATTAGGCCTTTATGGTAGAGTGGCCCGACGGAAGCCAATCCTCAGTAAAAGGCACATGACAACCCGCTTGGAGTTTGCTAAAAGGCATCTAATGGACTCTCAGACCATGAGAAACAAGATTCTCTGGTCTGATGAAACCAAGATTGAACTCTTTGGGCTGAATGCCAAGCGTCACGTCTGGAGGAAATCTGGCACCATCCCTACGGTGAAGTATGGTGGTGGCAGCATCATGCTGTGGGAATGTTTTTCAGCGGCAGGGACTGGGAGACTAGTCAGGAGTGAGGGAAAAATGAAAGGAGCAAAAGTACAGATAGATCCTTGATAAAAACCTGCTCCAGAGCACTCAGGACCTTAGCGTGGGGCGAAGGTTCACCTTCCAACAGGACAACGACCTTAAACACACAGCCAAGACAACGCAGGAGTGGCTTCGGGACATGTCTATGAATGTCCTTGAGTGGCCCAGCCAGAGCCCAGACTTGAACACGATCAAACATCTCTGGAGAGACTTGACAATAGCTGTGCAGTGACGCTCCCCATCCAACCTGACAGAGCTTGAGAGAATCTGCAGAGAAGAATGGGAGAAACTCCCCAAATACAGGTGTGCCAAGCTTGTAGTGTCAAACCCAACAAGACTCGAGGCTGTAATCACTGCCAAAGGTGCTTCAACAAAGTACAAACTAAAGGGTCTGAATACTTATGTAAATGTGATATTTCATTAAATGTTTTGTGGTAAAATTTTCTAAAAACCTGTTTTTGCTTTTTCATTATGGGGTATCGTGTGTAGATCGATAAGGGGAAAAAACGATTTAATACATTTTAGAATAAGGCTGTAACGTAACAAAATGTGGAAAAAGTCAAAGGGTCTGAATACTTTCCGAATGCACTGTATGTACCTATCTACCTCAATTACCACGTACCCCTGCACATCGAGTCAGTACTGGTACCCTGTATCACAGTAGGCTGGTGGATCTTAATTGGGGAGGACAGGCTCATGATAATGGCTGGAGGGGAATGGTATCAAATACATGGTTTCCATGTGTTTGATGCCATTCCAATTGCTCTGTTACGACCATTACTATGATCCATCCTCCCCTCAGCAGCCTCCTTTGTCGTGAATATAGCCAAGTTATCGTTACTCGTGTATTTATTGCTCTTGTTATTATTTTTTGTTTCTCTCTCTGTATTGTTGGGAAGGGCCCGTAAGTAAGCATTTCACTGTTAGTCCACACCTGTTGATGTGGTACTGTTGTAATATTGACTGTATCACTGCCACCTCTATAACTACTAGTGATGCTGCACCAGTGGAGGCTGCTGAGGGGAGGACGGCTCATAGTAACGGCTGGAATGGAGTCAATGGAATGGTATCTAACACGTGGTTTTCCAGGCATTATTATGAGCCGTCCTCCCCTCAGCAGCCTCCATTTCTGCAGATCTACTGTCTAGAACAGTAGACGAGACAGAAACACACACACCTTCTACATCACTCCCCCATCATGACGTTTACCTGCGTTCCTTCTTCGGTCATCGGCTGCAGCTGATTCACACACGCACGCACACACACTTCTCCTCAGCATGTCTCTCTCTCGCTCTCTTCTTTTACCTTTGGTCTTTCTACATCCTATCTCTCTCTTTCCTCTTCTCCTCAGCATGTCTCTCTCTCTTTCCTCTTCTCCTCTCCTGTCCTCTCTCTCTCTCTGTCATTTGGTCAGACACTGTCAAATAAAACATATTCAGACCTCACGAGCTCAACTCCTTCAGAACAGGTGTGTGTGTGATATAATGGTACTAATCAGATAGGTAGGAGTGTCTCTTTTCTCAGTTTGTCACATCATTTATTAAGCAGATTGAGTACAGCAGTTGAAATGACCCCCCCCACCCGCCCCATGTCCCCGTGTCTGCAGCCTCTCAGCTAGCAGCATCAAGTAGCCTCTTCACCCTTCACTCTGAAGACAGCGCCTCAGACTCACTTTATAAGGAAGCTGAAAGAGAGAGATATGGGGGGAGAGAGAGAGAGAGAGAGAGATGGGGAGAAAGAGAAAGAGAGCGAAGACGAGCGTGTGATTACAGAGCGCTCGCCAGTTAGTGTGTGACATTGTCAACCAAAACAAGTGAAGGACGATTTTACATTGTGATCTGACTGTATTAAGTGTCATTCAGTAGATTTCATTGCGATCGGACTGTATTAAGTGTCATTCAGTAGATTTCAATGTGATCTGACTGTATTAAGTGTTGTTCAGTAGATTTCATTGTGATCTGACTGTTTTAAATGCTGTTCAGTAGATTTCATTGTGATCTGACTGTATTAAATGCTGTTCAGTAATTTCATTGTGATCTGACTGTATTAAATGCTGTTCAGTAGATTTCATTGTGATCTGACTGTATTAAATGCTGTTCAGTAGATTTCATTGTGATCTGACTGTATTAAGTGTTGTTCAGAAGATCTCTCAGACTGCGTGCTGCTAACTGTTGTTTTGATGATTAAGGGTGTTACTTGAAGGCATCTATATTCTGATAGCTGGAGAATCTGGATCTGTCCTAAATGGTACCCTACCAGATCTCTACGGGTCCTAGTCAAAAGTAGTGCTCATAAAAGAAAAAAAGGATGCTATTTGGGGCAAAGCCGTTGATTCGAGCCGAGGCTGACAAAATCCTTCACTGAGCTTCTTTTTTGGGATAAAGCATCTGACGGCTCATCTGACAAAGTTCAAAAGTGGGTCAAGTTGACTTCCAAGTGCAGTTTGAGTTTGCTCGGTTAGGAAAAAATGCAACACGATGTTCTGGGTGAAAAGTGTCTGGGTGTGTTAGAGGGTGGATGGTGTGAACTTAGCCACGCCTGATTCAATGTAGAACCCCTGGAGATCTGGAGTGAAGTACTCTATTCAATCAGTATGTAGAGTTTTTCCAGAACACCTCAACTGAAAAACTCTGGGCACAGACGTTTTCCTGGTTAAGTCACGTGTCAAGGAAAACTCCTGGCCCTAATTCTGGGAATGACATTGGAAAAATGGCGAAGTACAGGTATGCGTGTGTTACCTGTAGGGGTAGCCGTGGTACTTGGACCTGAAGATGGACAGCAGGAAGCTGAAGAAGAACACCACCAGGCCCAGTCCCACCAGGCAGATAACTGAAACACACAGCACAACATTAGAAACGCACACACGCACACTACCACACACACAACCACACACTACCCCTCACAAGCACACAAGCACACACACAAGCACACACACACACACGTTCGCCCCTTTAGTATGCTAACGAGGCAATTTATAGTTATTTTGGTACGGTTAAAAACACCTCAATGACAAAATATGACGGGACTGTTAAAATCACCTCAATGACAAAAGATGAGAATGATTCGCTCTCTCTCCCCCTCACTCTCCCTGCCTCTCTCACTCCCTCCCTCCCTCTCTAGGTTGGCCATACTTCCCACTGCAGTATGTTGTCTGGTAGTATAATTATCTAGAAGACAGTGGTAATTGTAAAGGGTGTGTTGGAGGGCCTATTGAATGGATACGATCTTACCACTGAGATCCTTCAACAGTCCTGTACTTAGCTATGGGCTGAAGGGAACTAATGTCCACGCCAAATTGTCATGTAAGCAGTGTAATGTAAGCTCTTCGTAATCATCACTAAGGCTTATATTCTGACGTTTACCAGCCTGTGGTTTTTACAATCATAGAACTTCAAAAAAAATTATAATGGGTTTCTATGAAAATTAGTCACTACGACAGCGTCCCAAATGGTCCCCTATTTGGGACGCACGACGTTTGACCAAGGCCCAAAGGGAGGGAATAGGGTGCCATTTGGGACTCGTGTCTAATGCAATGGGAATGATGGGTGTTTCTGCTGAATTAGCGGCCTGGGAGTTCTAGCCGAGAGACGAACTTAAAAAGGGGGTTGTTTTCTCCATGTGCAGTCGGTCGGCACGTTGCAGACGTATGAAGGACTGCCATTGGACATGTTGCAAAGACCTTGTTTTGCATTTTAAATTACCACTATCTCAAGGATAACTGCTTTTGCACAACTATGTGTGTGTGTACATGTGTGTGTGTACATGTGTGTGTGTGTTTGTCCGGTCTCAGTAGAACTACAACAGTGGGCCTCTGGAGCTCTGTATTAATCATGTTTACATTATGCTCCAGCACACACACACACGAGATTGGCCTTCTGTGCTGTACCGCGCACGCACCACAAACACACACACACCGTAGGGGTCAGGGTTCATCTCTCTGGTGTTAATTAAAGGAACAGTGGAATGAGTGCCGGCCTCTTCACATCTGCCAGACTTAATTGACAGTTATGCAAATATCCATCATGCTTATACAAATGATAATGTCATGTCATTATGTATGCAGCGTGTGGGTTCCAGTGGAACTACCTCAGTGAGCCTAGCGGGCTGGAAGGGGAAGGGGCTGTTGTGTGTGTGTGTGGGGTGGGGGGAACATGCCTTGGTACCTCTGTACCTCCCCCTGCTGTGAGGACAAGACCCCCTACACACACGGACACACACAGAGTGGGAGGAGAGAGGAGCAGGGGGAAGGAGGAGAGAGGAGCAGGGGGAAGGAGGAGAGAGGAGCAGGGGGAAGGAGGAGAGAGGAGCAGGGGAATGAGGAGAGAGGAGCAGAGGAATGAGGAGAGAGGAGGAGGAGAGAGAAGAAATAAGGAGGAGTGTTTGTATGCCTCATGTGTGAGATGAAAAATGTTTGCATACAGTATGTGTGTGTGTGTGTGTGAGATCAAGGATTAGATGCTGTGAGGCAATGACAAATGTGTGTTTCTGTTCCTACATGTGCTTATGGGGGATGTCCCTTCTGGAAATCATATTCCCACCCACACCCCCACAGAGAGAGATGGGCACATGCTCAGAGACACAGAGAGATAGAGAAAGAGAGAGAGAGAAATGAACAAGAACAGAGAGAGAGCGAGACAGAGACACAGAGAGAGAAAGAGAAACAAAAAGACAGATTGAAATTGAGAGAGAGAGAGAGAGAGAGAGAGAGAGAGAGAGAGAGAGAGAGAGAGAGAGAGAGAGAGAGAGAGAGAGAGAGAGAGAGACAGAAGTGGTGATACAGGGAGTGGTGACACCAGGATATTTTGTGGGTGACTCATTAAGTGTGTGTTATTGCTCATTCTCATGGACCTGTTGGCATAATGTGTGTGACTATGTGTTTTTCACTGGGAGATGTGTGTAGCTCCAGTTTGAGGCTGATTCATTTAAATGTAATTAAAAATGTGTGAGCTTGCATCCATGAGTGCATGTGACTAACAGTACTTAGTGTCAGTCTGTGTGTCTATGTGACTGAACAGTAGTTAGTGACAGT
>QNTS01004847.1:35043-55947 GCA_003317085.1 Hucho hucho
GGCCAAGATAAAAAAGCTACAAATGAAATGGGTAAACATTCCCTCACAATGGCCACATATTTCACAACGGTGCTAAACACTCGCTAGCTGTGTGGCTTCAAGATAAGCAATGCCTATTCCCCGTCTTTGACTCTCTCTCTCACACACACACACTCACACACACACACACACCACTCACTCCAGGAAAACAATCATGGCCCTATGCCTTTTCACAACTCCATGAAAGAGAAGTCTGGTCTACCTGTTGTCACAAGGTCAAGGCACAAAGCATTACTAACCGTGGCCAATCACAACTCTTTACTAACTAACCTTAGCCAATGGGAGGAGAGAATGTACACTACAGTGTACTCCAGGAAAGTGTCCTCACACAAGCAGCCTGTGTCTCCTCTGATAAGAAAACATCTATTTCCTATCCTTGACCACGGTGTGTGTGTGTGTGTGTGTGTGTGTGTGTGTTTTTACGAGACAGAGCGGTCAAACTGAGGCCCACCAGCTACACGGTATGGAGGGGAAAACAGGCATCCCATGTCCCTGTACATAGCATCTATCTCCCTACTCCGATAAGATGCCACAGGTGGGTGTGTGTTTACCAACCACAGTGGCTGTAAATAATTGAATTGCAGACCGTTGGACAGAATCCATTCTGATTCTACTAGAGAACCCAATAGCAGAGAAATGTCTATCGTGAGCCCCAGGAAGAATAGCTGAGGCTTATTCAACAGATAATGGGGACCCAAATAAACTAAACTATCAATGGTTGATAGGAATTAGTCTCGGGTGTATTTTTTGTATGTACTGGTAGGAAAGATGGGCACACAATAGAATGATGACTGTGTCCTTCGCAGCCAGATACGGCCTATTTCTATAAAGACAGTCTCTTCATTCTATACCTTGTAACATGCTTGCTTTACTTTTAGGGTTGCAAAATTATGGTAACTTTGCCAAAATTCCCAAGTTCTCCAGAAATCCCAGGAACAAAAAAAATCCCTGAATCAGAAGTGAATAAGTAGGAATTCCTGAATCTTCAAACAGTCTTTCTGGAAAACCAGGAAATGTGTTTTCGCACACCATTTACTTAGTGTTTCCCTTCTAGTACATTAGGTTCTGTTGATAACATAGAAACAGAATGAATTGATTCCATTTCCATGTCTGATAACATGGGCATTTA
The DNA here is from genome assembly GCA_003317085.1 of Hucho hucho. Lineage (NCBI taxonomy): Eukaryota > Metazoa > Chordata > Actinopteri > Salmoniformes > Salmonidae > Hucho > Hucho hucho. The sequence continues at coordinate 36,212 of QNTS01004847.1, forward strand.
ATAGCCATATAGATACTGGTGTCAGTGCCATTTTGTCCTCATTTGGTCCCTGTGTATGTGTGTGTGTGTGTGTGTGTGTGTGTGTGTGAGAGAGTGTGTGTGTGCGGGCGCTCGCTACACTTCCGCGGGTGTGTGTGCACTCCTGTCATAAGCGTGTGAGTCATCCATTCCCTGTATCTCTGCTAACACGTGTGGGTTTCAGCCGCTCCGTGTCTGCATGGTGTGGGCTGGTGGTCGGTCGTCATGACGGCCCTCCTGAGGGACTCCAGCATCAAGCTACCACAGGATGGCTAACACAGGACTTTAACACAGGTTTACCATGATAATAATAATAATAACAATAATAATAAACCACTGAATTTATAACACGCTTTTCATAGAAAAACTATCTCAAAGTTGACTGCATAATTCATAATGATGATGAACATGACGAGGGGAGAGCCACATTGCCTCTGTGTGTGTGTGTGTGTAGTACAAGACTTCACGCCAGATAGTCAAGTGAAGTGGGCCGCCAAGTTGGTCTGAAAATACAACAGCGGCTGCCGTCATTCCGGGTGCTAAGACGCAAGCACAACCCAGAAATGCAGTGTCCACTCTGCATACACCCCCCAGTTACCTCAGAGTGGAGATACCCTGTAACCATATACAGCACCTAGCTTCACGCAATCACAATCACTGTCAACTTGTTGTCATTCAGCTCTCCCAGAACACACCTACACGTACACTGCCGACATGTGACACGGCAAGAAAGGGCACGCGTACTTCATGACAGGTCCAGAACAACACACGTAAATCGCGGGGAATATCATCCTGTGCGTTGCCAGAGGCGCTTAGGAAAGCCTCTAGGGTTCTGTATTATCCATCTCTTCCGTTCTCTCTCACCAACCTGGCAACCCAGAGCTAGTGCAGTGCCCCCCACAGTGACCAGGTCTGTGTCCCAAATGGCACCCTATCCCCTACATAGTGCACTATGGGCACTTTTTAAAAGTAGTGCACTATCTAGGGAATAGGGAACAAAGGAGGAATAGAAGAACGAAGGAGGAACGGAAGAGGAAAGGAGGAGGAACAGAGGAGGAATGGATAAGGAAGGGAGGGAGGAGGAACAGAGGAGGAACGGAGGTTAAACATGGGAGGAACAGAGGAGGAACAGAGGTTAAACGTGGGAGGAATAGAGGAGGAACAGAGGTTAAACGTGGGAGGAATAGAGGAGGAACAGAGGATAAACGTGGGAGGAACAGAGGAGGAACAGAGGAGAGGAGGAGAGGAGGAGAACAACAGAGGACAGGAGGAGAGGAGGAAGAGGAGGGAAAAGAGAGAAGAGGAGGGAGAAGTGGAGGAGGGAGAAGATATTTCCTCGTTTGGAAGGAGAACGCTGAATGTATTTTCCTAAATAAGAGAGAATATAAGTGAAAGGGTCTGGGCAACATTATCTCAGGAACTCATTAGAATAAAGAGATTTTGAGGAGAGGAGGGAGGAGAGGAGGAGGAAATTACAGATGTGGAGAGTGTGCGATGGACGAGAGCGAGCGATTACCAATTCTGGGGAGTGAGTCTGCCTCTTCTCCCTTTGCCCTCTTTTTCTCTCTCTCTTTCTAGTTCTCTCCATCCCGACAGGCCCTTGTGCTGTGAATGCAGCACTCTGTAATGGAACCATGTGTCTGGAAGGGGCCTGCATTCATCTCTCTCTCGCCCCCCACCGCTCTCTCTCTTGCCCCCCCTCTCGCTATCTCTCCCCAAACAGCTGTCTGCCGGTGAAAAATGAAGAGATGAGGCCGCCCAGAGTCTGTCTGGCTCTGATGTTGGTGGGGAGGTTAACCTGTTCACCTCTGAACACACACACACACACACACACCCCAGTAGGCGGATTAATGGGAGGGTAAGGGAGGGAATGTAAAAATTATATTGACCTTTTGACCCCCAAACACCCCTTGAGCAACAGGAAATGGGCTATAGGAGTCATAATATGCAGATGGAAGTGTATGCAGGTGTGTTATGAGTGTGTGTGTGTGTCTATGCTTTGGGGCTTCAGATCTACCTGCCTCCATCACTTTTTCAGTGTCTAGAGACACAGAGTGTGTTTATGTACACCTCATTTGGCCCATAGGGAATATGTCTCCACGCTAACTAAACAACAATACATGATTCTTACTCTGGTTATTTCACTACATTTCAGTAGAAATGTACCACTCATTGCACTTTCAAAATGGCTTTGGCTTTTCCAACTAGAGAAACTAATGGAAAGAATTTGTCAAACAGAATTTATGTTGATGATTTCTCATCAGAGAAAACACATCTTGGCGATAAGCAACCTGATAACCTTGTTTTTTCATGCGATCGGCAAGCCCAATAAAATATTAGATATCCTGTTTTCTCAATTTATTTCCCCCATTTTTCCACTTGGATGGCCCCGGTTAATTTCATTCTCAATAAAGGAAAACAACGGAATCAGAACAGCACCCCCGTCGCTCCCGAGTCCTAACTCCTGACTCTTAGTCCCAGAAATACAGGCTGAACGCTAGTATGGTCTTGCGACACAAATCAGAATTGCAGAGTGTGAGCGTGGGACGGCGGGTTGAAAAACTCTGCAATACGCCGCACGGACGCATCCAATTAATCTGATGGATTAGGTTTTGTTCCCTCAATTCATTAGAGGGAACATTCCTCTCCGTCTGGGATTAAAGAGCCGCGCCTCATTGGCTGCTGCCGGCTTTGAGATGAATGCAACAACAACTTAGAGCAAACGCTCCATAACTACACACCTTCACATGTCAGCTTCCATTAGCTTCATATCTTCAACGTCTACAAACGTTCAATGATGTGTAAAACAGGTTCCCAAATAGGTCAATAACTAAAAGACACACATATGCACTGAGTGCAGAAAACATTAAGAACTAATATTGAGTTGCACCCCCCTTTTGCCCTCAGAACAGCCTCGATTTGTCGGGGCATGGATTCTACAAGGTGTCGAAAACGTTCCACAGGGATGCTGGCCCATGTTGACTTGAATGCGTTGTGTCAAGTTAGCTGGATGTCCTTTGGGTGATGGACCATTCTTGATGAACACGGGAAACTGTAGAGTGTGAAAAACCCAGCAGCGTTCCAGTTCTTGACACAAAGCGCGGGGTCAGCTCCAATTAGTAATGGGGAGAATTCAGGAAGCCATCCTGAAACACACACATACAAGCAAAAGCACAACACAGAAACTGGGGAACGTAACACGCCCACCACAAAACGTGCAAACATACAGTTTGCAATAACAAAAACCTAACACGCATCCCCAGTTACTAAACCCGTGATAGCGCATCGGCAACCACATTCGCTGAACCCTTCACATACTTAATCTGTACATTGTATCCTTGTACAATCAGAGCCCACCGCATAAGGCGGCGGTTCTGATTGTACATTTGCTTCAAAAACACTAAAGGATTATGGTCCGTGAAGACCAGCACAGGCAAGGCACTGGAGCCCACATATACTTCAAAAAACTGTAATGCTAGCAATAAAGCCAGCGTCTCTTGTTCAATGGTGGAGTACCTTGACTGACACGAGTTGAACTTACGGGAGAAGAAACTGACGGGCCGATCCATTCCCTCTTCATCTTCCTGTAAGAGAACCGCACCCACCCCCACTATACTAGCGTCTACCTCCAACTTAAAAGGTTTATCAAAGTTAGGGGCAGCAAGCACTGGGGCACTACAAAGTAGCGCTTTGGCGGACTCAAAAGCATAGTTACATTCTTGGGACCACTTAAATGGTACTTTGGGACTGAGCAGAGATGTAAGGGGAGCTACTACCGTCGAAAAATTCTTACAGAACGTACGATAGTACCCTACCATCCCCAGGAATCTGCGCAACTGGCGGCGAGTAGTGGGAGCAGGAAAAGCAACAATTGCTTCCACTTTGCCAGTTACTGGGCGCACTTGACCTCGTCCCACTTGCTTCCCTAAGTAAGTCACAGTTGCCTTCCCAAACTCACACTTGGCCAAATTGAGGGTTAAAGAAGCATTCTCCAACCGCTGAAACACACTTCTCAAGGTGGCGAGATGATCAGTCCAAGTCGACGAATGAATCACCACATCGTCAAGGTAAGCAGTACAATTTGGCACATCCGCGAACACAATATTAACTAGCCGCTGAAAAGTAGCAGGTGCATTACACATTCCAAAGGGCATCACAGTGTATTGTACAAAGTTATCAGGCGTCACAAAAGCTGAGATGTCAGAAGCTCGAGAGGTCAGAGGCACCTGCCAATAACCTTTTAGCAAATCTAACTTACTAACGTAAGCAGAAGAGCCAATTCTATCAATGCAGTCGTCNTCCCTTTTCTTTGCATTAACCCGATACGGATGCTGACGTATAGGAGCCGCGTTCCCCACATCCACGTCATGTTCCAAGATGGACGTGCGACTTGGAACGTCCTGAAACACATTGAGAAAACTATTTATCAATATGATAAGATCATTAGTTTGATCGCCATCCAAATGTTCCATTTGAGAGGGTAACTTTTTCAGCATCTCCGAATTACATAGGCGTTCACATTGCTGTAACGTATGGCGTAACTCCAACCCGTCCTCCTTATCCTCCTCTAGGTTCCAGCCAGGTGTCAGCACCACTGCAGCCAAACTGGAGACGGCGGGCTGGACCGGCTTACCTGAGGAACTGTTGGGAGAATCACGCAGATAATATGCTTTCAGCATGTTAACATGACACACACGGGAAGAACGCCTACGATCTGGGGTCTTTATTACATAATTGGTGTCACTGAGTTTCTTTTCCACAAGATATGGACCAGAAAAACGTGCGGACAGAGATGAACCAGGGATTGGCAACAAAACTAAAACTTGATCCCCTGGTGCAAAAGAACGGCCAACAGCCTTTTTGTCATAATGCAACTTCATGCGTTTTTGAGACGAGGAGAGAGACTTTTGGGCCAACGCACATGCCGCGTGCAGTCTCTCCCGCATCTTACTGACATAATCCAACACATTTTTAGGGGCGCTACTGGGTATAGGAGATAGGATATGCTCCTTCAAAACTTTTAGCGGACCCCGTGGGGTGTGTCCAAACACAAGGTCAGCAGGGCTGAACCCTAAGGACTCCTGTATGGTTTCCCTGATAGCAAATAGGACAAAGGGCACCCCCTCATCCCAATCGGTACTGGTATCCATGCAATACTTGCGTAGCATCGCCTTTAGCGTCTGATGCCAGCGTTCGAGGGCCCCTTGACTCTCCGGATGATACGGACTAGAGACCTGATGGGTAATACACAATGTCCTTAACACATTTGAGAACAGTTTTGACATAAAGTTGGTTCCCTGATCAGTTTGGATTACTTTAGGGAGTCCAAACGTAGAGAAGAACTTCACTAGTGCCTTCACCACAGTCTTAGCCGTTATAGTACGAAGAGGCATAGCCTCTGGGTATCGAGTAGCACTGCACATTATTGTTAGTAAGAACTGGTTACCTGATCTGGTTTTCGGCAACGGACCTACACAATCAATTATTACTCGTTCAAACGGTTCCTCTACCACAGGAATCGGGCAGAGCCAGATTCAGCTGCCCTGCGCGCCGGGTAGGCGACGTGTTTCCATTTTCAGCCATTTCATATGTTTTAAAAAGGAACAAACTCTGCCTTCCCGGGGGGTGCAAATCAAGTGCACTATAGGCCTACCACTGGCCAATCGGTTGGCTCAGATTACCGTGTCTGCAGTAACTAGGCAGGTGTAAAATAAATCTACAGCAAAGTTGATACTGTGAGACTTCTAAACTTTTAAAACCATGACTAGAGAGTCAACGAATACAGCAAAGAGCTGCTGTTTTTCTGACTGAGTTCATGTTTAAGTTCTCACTCAGCACTGTCAATTCAACACTTTTATACGCCATATAATGTGCTTTCTTCCTACTTCCACTCGCCCTACAACCAGCACTGCAGCAGTAATGAATGAGCAGGAAAGTGGAATGGACTGGCATGTGTTGTTATTATTAGTGGCTTGGGTATTTTTTCATTCTGAGGAAAATGTCACTTCCTCTGTTCATAGGAGTAACAACATGAATTTGTGCATGAGGCAGATATAATGTGGTGCGACTCAAGTTTCGCCATCAGCTGGATGACGGTGTCCCTTTTTGGTCAGTGTCAGTGGAGGAAAGGGAGAGCCTGACCATCAGATGCAGGTACCATCAACCCAGTAAAAAAATAAAAAATAATGTATGCTGTGCCTCACAAGTAATAAAACAATGGATCTACTCCCGGTGTGATCACAGCCTACCTCGCATGTTGAGAAAAATGGTCTGAGAAGAACAATGCATTGGGAAGACAATTCAAGAAAAGCCAGTATGCGGCGATAATGGATTGGGCCTATAGCCTACTGCACAAACCTCATTACTGTTTTGAATAGGTTAACGTTTTTTTAAGTCACGTTAACACAAAAACTGAGCGGTGGATCTTGGCTTGCAGTTTGACTCAGAAAGTGTTCTCGACTCAAAAAAGGTTGGTGACCACTGATTTACACTGATTGAAGTGGATTTAACAAGTGACATCAATAAGGGATCATAGCTTTTCACCTGGATTCACCTGGTCAGTCCATGTTCATGGAAAGACATTCCTAATGTTTTGCACTCCGTGTATTTACATAAATCAACTCTCACGTAGTCTTGACAAGGTCTAGAAACTTCTAATGACATTTATAATAGCTCCCAGGTTTTCCGTGTTTAACATAATCCTATAAAACTACGGGTTTAACCTTTTAATCCAGAGATAGGATTATAGACAAGATACATCAATTGACGGCTCAATCTACAGTGGGACACAAGCTAAGGTACCCCTGTAAATAAATGGAGGCCTTTTCTCAAAATTACCAAACAAATGCATTTTCAATCGTCTTTTTTCTTCTCATGCATATATACCCTGAACACTGAGGAAACGGCTCTTTAGGTTTCCATCTACACACGTCCTGTTCTCCATCTCGTCTCAACACTCTGACATTCGAAACACCCGTAGAAGTTACTAGAAGCCCCACTGTAACTTCCCAATGAATTGGTAATACAAATTCAAATCTGATAAATGACAGCGAGCTCACACTCACTGCTTGAGAAAAAGAAAGCATCTAGTCTAACACGGTTAACTTGTTATTATTTTCCAGAGGGCGCTCCAAAAACAAATAGTTTCCCAGAGAGCCACGGCTGGTGCCTAATGGGGTTTCGTGTGGTAACCTTTAACAAATGATTCTGTTCATTGTTTTTACCCAATGTTTCCACGGCCTCTGTCTTCAAAAGGTCAAAAGACGTAGCTCGAGGAGCCAGATAAATGAGAAGTTAACCAAGCAGAAAGGAGAGGCGGAGTAGGGAAGAGGGAGAAACAGAGAGTGTGTGTGTTTTGGTTGGCGAGAAGCAGAGGGAGAGAGATGATTCTTAATTATACTAATTGTATACGGGGTAGAAGGAAGGTGGAGGAAGTTCACTCATCACTCACTACTGATCCCCGTATTCTAACAGGTTACAAAACCACCACGTCACCCATTACTGATCCCTGTATTCTAACAGATTACAATGCCACCACATCACCCATTACTGATCCCTGTATTCTAACAGGTTACAATGCCACCCCACCACCCATTACTGATCCCTGTATTCTAACAGGTTACAAAGCCACCACGTCACCCATTACTGATCCCTGTATTCTAACAGGTTACAATGTCACCACATCACCCATTACTGATCCCTGTATTCTAACAGGTTACAATGCCACCACATCACCCATTACTGATCCCTGTATTCTAACAGGTTACAATGCCACCACGTCACCCATTACTGATCCCTGTATTCTAACAGGTTACAATGCCACCACGTCACCCATTACTGATCCCTGTATTCTAACAGGTTACAATGCCACCACGTCACCCATTACTGATCCCTGTATTCTAACAGGTTACAATGCCACCACATCACCCATTACTGATCCCTGTATTCTAACAGGTTACAATGCCACCCCACCACCCATTACTGTTCCCTGTATTCTGTTCAGTGGACAATGAGTGAAATGCATGTGACCTGTACCTCTCCACTGTCTACCCATTTCCTGGTCTCCAGACAGACACTGGAGCATTCCTCAGAGTCAGAATGTGGTCTATAGCGGAGGAATTGTACAGGAGTCAATAGGAAGCCTGGTGTATAGGATCGATATTGCACAGAGCCTGGCCCATTGTGAGTGAGAAAACGTGCATGTGTGCGAGAGAGAGAGGCAGAGACAGAGAGGCAGAGACAGAGGCAGAGACAGAGACAGAAAGAGAAAACACAGTTCAGATGAATGGAGTATGTTTGGATTCCTGTCTGTCTCCGTCTGTCAGAGAAAATACATCAATATTTTGTCTGTCCTATGCTAAGGTATCTGGAAAAAGTTTGTCAACCTTCCACATTCTTATCGTCAACCATCGTAATGTCACTATTACCAATGCCAGATCACCATCCTCACGGTCATCATCACTGTTATCATCATCATCATCACCACTACCACAATAATCATATAATATATCGCCTGAAACATTACACACACATTACAATAAGGACACTAGCGCTGCATGTCTCAACGGTGGCGTTAAAGTCCCAGAGAGTCTTCGCTATCCTCATAAGTCATTGTCCACATAACCCTGAGATTTTCCCGGGGCCAATATTAGCCGGGCCATAAAACGTTACGCTGTATTCTGCCAGCGCCCCTGTATGCTGAGCAGGAGGCCTGGAATTCATACAGCCACATTATAATATTTCAATAAGAACCTCACATAAATTCAATATAGCAGTACTGCTGACACATGCAGCCGTATTGATTCAATCTCTGGGCTCGGAGACAGATGGCCTGGGAGAGAGAGGAGGAAGTGTTGCGACCACAGAGGGGTGGGTAGCTAGATACAGACACGGAGCCAGTGGGTTAAAGTCCATTAAGGTGAATGGGGGAAGACGATAGCCAATTGTGTTGAGAGTTCCGGGAATGATTGACAGGTGGAGGGGTTGTTAAGGAGATTTTTCTCCCGCCCTAGCAACCACTGTGGACAGAGACGCTTTTGATCATCTACTTCAGACCTCAGTAAAAAGCATTGGTGCCAGATAGTGGAAAAGGCCTGTCTGACTCTGGCCTGGGAAGCTGGTGGGTGTGAAGGGTTTTTGCTCCAGCCTAGCACTAGCACACATAAAAATAAATATATATAAAAAATAAATAAAACATGGGGCCACTTTCCTTTGTTGTGCTTCGATGGCAAAAATCACAGATTGAGAAGAAGAAAAAAAAAGATCTATAAATAATAAACCTCTTGCTCCTGGCGAGCCTTTAGTTGTTTTCTACTGCCGGTCCCCGTAAGGAAACGTTTTCCATCAAAGTGATTAATTCACAGTTAATCAGCGTTTGCTTTTCAGTTTGGTTTTCTCCTTCTGTTTTCTTCGCTCCCTCTAACCCCATCCCTCCTAGGTCTCCCCATTCTTAATTAAGGCGCTCATTCGTCACAAATATTCATTTTTAATACTCCAGTCCCTTGGAACGGAGAGCTAAGCATCCTGGAAAAGGGCCCAAAATACGAATCCAAAAATCCCCTGTCTGAAGTGTTCTTTTATTTAATGCTTTGGTTCACAGTTCAATTCACTTAATATAGACTCAGTCCCAACCCTGCGAACATCTCCGGGAGAAAACCTAAATATTTGCTAAGACGCAATAAAAGTGACAACGGTCTGCTCGGATTATGAAAAAAAAGATGAGATTTATATATACTTGAGTCGTGTCTTTGGGAAGCAGGGCGCAGGAGGTTGTTTGCAGCCAAACTTAATGAAGTAATGGGTTGGGATGATATGGGAATGGGATGTGAGGCGCGGCTAATGTGTAGGCGGAGGAGAGAGCCGCCCTAGCGTCTCGGTTTCACAGATCGATCCGGTCAGGGTGAACTCAAAAACATCCAGATGGAACTTCATTAGACTTAAACGTTGAAGTAAAACATATTTCTAAGGGGTCAAGACAAGAAGGTCCTCAGGGCTCTGAACATCCTTTTCTGACTTTCTGTTAGGCTGTTGAGGTGTGGTTCCACCAAAACCACTTATACAGGGTCAGATATTGTCGTCTCCCTCATAGTTAAGGTTCAGATTGGGGTTAATATAATCTAGGCCTAGATCTGTGGTTAGTGGCAACGTCTACTTCGAGCATCCCCCTATGGAACTGCTGGGGTACGCCATTTTGGAGCTAAAGGCTAGACACTATGAGGGATTGCTTCAGCCATTTTGGCTCAATCTAATGCCCCAGTTTTAAGTTCCTGGATACGAAAGTCCACTTCTACGAATTGGTGCTCTTGAATGGCAGTTGGAGATCTCCTTTTGACCCAGGGAAGAACGACTTCCCCCTCTCATTGAAGCCACGGAAGTTCAAGGCTGACCGTGGTACTGCAGGAATTGTTAACAGAAAACAGGCCCCCAATTATAGTGATTAGAAAATGGTGATCTTTGTGGCCAATCTTCCTGTAAATAAAAATGTTTTTAGAAGGCATTCATGGTACCTATAATTGTTTCTAATATACCAGATGTATGTCCTGGTATATTTTAAAATCACACATAGAAGAATTTATAAGGATCATTTACTTACTAATGGCAGCCTGCAGTACCATGGGTGGCCTTCAACTTGAGTTCCTCAATGAGAGGAGGCAGCACTGAGCTAGCCTGCAACGTAACTTCCTGGAGTATCTCAAACTGACAATAGACTGACAAATGGACTTTGTTTAGTCACCAACATCTCTCATTATCCGGGAACCTCAAGAGCAGTTCTTGGGCACAGAGCTGATACAATTTCATCTAGTTTAGTCCTGTTTGGTTCCCATTCATCAATTGACAAATTCTTTCAATATACTCTTCCAGGATTGGGCCATTTTTTATAATGTTATTATCCTGTCTGGTAGCCAACTGCCTGCAGCCAAAAAAAAAAAAAAAATGACTGTGGGCAGAGAGGGCTGTACGGATACAGACCAGCCTGGTTTGAGGTGTACCTTTATGTTCAGATAGAGAGAGAGATAGACAGATGTTAAGAGAGAGATGGTAAGAGAGAGAGAGAGAGAGATGGAGAGAGAGAGATGGTAAGAGAGACAGGGAGAACCTACCTACTTCTGGGAAAATTGGATTTTTTTTTACAAACAACAACACAAAGAGTTATCTATCCAAAACGGAGATGTATGGATAAACCACTTCTCTAATCTTTTTGGCTCTATAACAAAGGCCAAACAGCAAAAACATATACACGATCAAATACAAATCTTAGAATCAAATATTAAAGAACCCACTGGATTTTCCCAATTACAATGAATAAACTATAGGAAGAAATACAAACCCCAAAACACAAAAAGGCCTGTGGGGTTGATGGTTTCCTCAATGAAATGATAAAACATTCAGACCACAAATTCCAATTGGCTATACTTAAACTCTGGCATCTTCCACAATACAACACTGTACATAGACATAATGACATTTGACATGTCTTTATTCTTTTGGAACTTTGTAGTGTAATGTTTACTGTAATTTGTGTATTGTTTATTTCACTTTGGTTTATTATCTATTTCACTTGCTTTGGCAATGTAAACATATGTTTCCCATGCCAATAAAGCCCTTAAATTGGAATTGAATTGAGAGAGACAGAGAGGAGGTAAGAGAAAGAGGGGGGAGGTGAGAAAGAGCGAGGGGAGGTAAAAGAGAGAGAGAGAGAGAGATGGGGGGATAGTAAGAGAGGGAAACAGAAAAGCAGACAAGATTTGTGGGTTATATGTGTGGAATGTGAATGGGCTTCTCTCTCTCTTCTCTCTCTTCTCTCTGTCCTCAAACAGCTCCAGTCGCTCATGAGCTTTTCTGTACAGTCTGAACCGACTGGCCAACCGCATCGGTCGCTTTTATTACCCAAACAACCCTGGTCTCTCTCCCTCTCATTCCCTCTCTCTCTCCAAAGGGTTTTGAGCCCGGCCAGAGATGAAGGGAGAGGGGGATAAGGGAGAGAAGAGTGGATGGGCCAGATGAAGGAGGGAAGAGAGGAGAGAAAGAGGGGGAAGAAAATGCAGAAAGGACATTCAGTAGTCTGACAAGAGGATCATTTCATGCAAATGTAGCTTTTAGTTTGGAAATCAAGGCACCGTTTTTTTCCTCTCCTCCCTCTCCACTAAATGTTTTTTTTAATTTCACACTCCGATGCACCACCATAAATGATGACCAGTAAAATCTTTCTGGAAAAACACGCTGTAGTTTTCGAGCACTATTTTTAGTTTTTGGTTGCCTTTCGACAACAATAATATTTTCCCAGTAAATAAGCACAGTAACAACAACCAATGCTTTGAGGTTGGTTGGAACATATCTGTGTGAAATAGCTTCCCTTTGTAGTCTGAAAAATCTGTTGGAACTAAACTGCTCCAGACGCTGATAAACATAAACACACACACACACACACACACACACACACACACACACACACACACACACGTTTTGTTTTTCTATGCTCGTGGGGACTAAAATTGACTTCCACTCAAAATCCTATTTTCCCTAACCCCTAAACCTAACACTAAACAAACACCAGTTAGGATCTAAATTAACCTATTCAAACTCACGGCCTCTTAATAAAGCTCAAACCAAGTTTATTCACCCATTGGGTGGATACAGCTGAGTAAGACAAAAGACATTCACACAAGCACTGATATTTAACCCTTTCTCCTATGCCGAGTTTCCTCCTACACATCTGAACCGCCAATGCATCTCTGTTGCTACACAGAACCTTAGTGATATCTGTTCTTCCTCACTTCAGCTGACCTGACCTCTGCCCCAAAGTGCTCACTCCTCCCCAACTCACAGCTGTCATGTACCAGACAGTGTCTTTTCTCCTCTCATAGCATCCCTGATGGCTAACATATCCGGACAGAATGTAAACGTTATACATTCCCCTCTCTCCCTCAGTGACATGAATACGTATATTTCATATTCTCAGAACCCAACACACCTAACCCTAATTCTAACCCTAAACCTAACACATGAGCTTAAAATAGCCTTTGTCCTCATGGGGACATGGGAAATTGTCCCACGAGGGAGAATTTTCCTTATACAGTTGAAGTCGGAAGATTACATACACCTTAGCCAAATACATTTAACCTCAGTTTTTCACAATTACTGACATTTAATCCTGGTAAAAATTCCCTGTCTTAGGTCATTTAGGATCACCACTTTATTTTAAGAATGTGAAATGTCAGAATAATATTTCTTTCATCACATTCCCAGTGGGTCAGAAGTTTACATACACTCAATTAGTATTTGGTAGCATTGCCTTTAAATTGTTTAACGTGGGTCAAAAGTTTTAGGTAGCCTTCCAGAAGCTTCCCACAATAAGTTGGGTGAATTTTGGCCCATTCCTCCTGACAGAGCTGGTGTAACTGAGTCAGGTTTGTAGGCCTCCTTGCTCGCACACGCTTTTTCAGTTCTGCCAACACATTTTCTATAGGATTGAGGTCAGGGCTTTGTGATGGCCACTCCAATACTTTGTTGTCCATATGCCATTTTGCCACAACTTTGGAAGTATGCTTGGGGTCATTGTCCATTTGGAAGACACATTTGCAACCAAGCTTTAACTTCCTGACTGATGTCTTGAGCTGTTGCTTCAATATATCCACATAATTTTCCCTCCTCATGATGCCATCTATTTTGTGAAGTGCACCAGTCCCTCATGCAGCAAAGCACCCCCACAACATGATGCTGCCACCCACATGCTTCACGGTTGGGATGGTGTTCTTCGGCTTGCAAGCCTCCCCCCTTTTCCTCCAAACATAACGATGGTCATCATGGCCAAACAGTTCTATTTTTGTTTCATCAGACCAGAGGACATTTCTCCAAAAAGTACGATCTTCGTCCCCATGTGCAGTTGCAAACCGTAGTCTGGCTTTTTTATGGCGGTTTTGGAGCAGCGGCTTCTTCCTTGCTGAGCGGCCTTTCAGGTTATGTCAATATAGGACTCGTTTTACTGTGAATAGAGATAGTTTTGTACCGGTTTCCTCCAGCATCTTCACAAGGTCCTTTTCTGTTGTTCTGGGATCGATTTTCACTTTTTGCACCAAAGTACGTTCATCTCTAGATTACAGAACACGTCTCCTTCTTGAGCGGTATGACGGCTGCGTGGTCCCATGGTGTTTATACTTGCGTACTAATGTTTGTACAGATGAACATAGTACCTTCAGGCGTTTGGAAATTGCTCCCATGAACCAGACTTGTGGAGGTCTACAATTTATTTTTATGAGGTCTTGGCTGATTTCTTTTGATTTTCCCATGATGTCAAGCAAAGAGGCACTGGATTTGAAGGTAGGCCTTGAAATACATCCACAGGTACACCTCCAACTGACTCAAATGATGTCAATTAGCCTATCAGAAGCTTCTAAAGCCATGACATCATTTTCTGGAATTATCTAAGCTGTTTAAAAGGCACAGTCAATTTAGTGTATGTAAACTTCTGACCCACTGGAATTGTGATAAAGTGAATTATAAGTGAAATAATCTGTCTGTTAACAATTGTTGGAAGAATTACTTGTGTCATGCACAAAGTAGATGTCCTAACCGACTTGGCAAAACTTTAGTTTGTTAACCTCTTAGGGATCCGATCTCGTGAGCGGGATCGTTTTCGGAGCAAACAAAGCGCGGCAAATTCAAAATAAAAATGTGTAATATTTAACATTCATCAATATACAAGTGTTGCATAGTCATCAAAAGCTCTACTTCTTGGCAATATCACAGCGTTGTCAGATTTCTAAAAGGCTTTACGGCGAAAGCACAACATTTGATTGTTTGAAGATAGCACCTCCAATATTTTCCACATTAGCATAAATTCATATCCAGCGCGGGTCTCACAAAACCCATATAAGATCTAAAATAACCTTACCTTTTGAAGAACTTCTGCTGAGGGCTTCCCAAGTGTCCAAACAAGAGAATCCATGGTTCTTTTGTTAGAAAAAGTCATTTATTATATCCATAAATCTCCGTTTGGTTGGCACGTTATGTTCAGAAAATCCACCAAGCATTTCCAGTCTACTCGCCCGTTGTACAGTGAAGAGAACGCGTCAACTTTTCCAAAACAAATCAAACATCATTTATAATGCATCCTTAGGTATCCTTTTATTAATAATAACGATAATATTTTACACAGATGATAACCTAAACGTTATAAAAGGAAGATAAAGTGGAGCGCGCTCACGTTCTCGTGCCCGGAAAATCTTGTTGACATTTTCTACTTCCTTCAGTAATTCTTCTTCTGTATGGTTCTGTTCAGTGCTAAAGCCTCCGAACAAAGTCCAGAGACTGTTGACATCTAGTGGAAGCCATAGGTACTGCAACCTGTGTCCTATTTCCTTATGATTTCTTTTAGCAGCCATTCAAAGTGAGCGAAAGTCAAAAGAGAAATGATTTCCAGACAGATATTTCTTGGGTTTTTGCCTGCTATATCAGTTCTGTTATACCCACAGACATTTTTCAAACGGTTTTAGAAACTTCAGAGTGTTTCCTATCCAATAGTACTAATTATGTGCATATCCTAGTTTCTGGGCCTGAGTGGCAGGCATTTTACTTTGGGCATGTCAGACAGGCGAAAATCCGGAAAATGGGACCCTAGCCCTAAAGACTTCACAAGAAATTTGTGGAGTGGTTGAAAAATGAGTTTTAATGACTCCAACATAAGTGTATGTAAACTTCTGACATCAACTGTATGTGACTCGTTTCAGGAAACTAGGTGTGTCGCACGTCACTACTTCACGGGTGCAGCATCTCAACGTAAACATACATTTTTTTATCAAAATGTGTTTTTTGGGAAGAAATGCCTTCTGGAACATGTGAACTTTCATGTGCCTTAATAACAAACTTGTATTCCATCCATAGATACGAATCAAATTGTTAAATTACAAGCCTAGTTGGTTGAGCCACAGAAAAAGACAGGAACCTTCCCACTAGCCATGATTGGCTGAGATAATGGATGGGCTGGACAGTTGATGAGTTTGGATTGGTCTGCCATGTAGCATGCTTCTGTCTAACATGAGCTGGTCAGTATGTGTTGACAGTCCTTTCTACCGCGCCATTTTTGAAAGATATAACTTTAGCCATTGAGAACTACAAACGTTTTGCTACTTTTCTCAACATTGATGCCCTGAATTTAGCAGGCGCTATCAACAGATCAGTAGGAGTGATGGGCTACTTTCTGCACACGCCACGGTCAATGTGAACCGAGTGACTTGACACAACGCTGGCCAAACAAGATGTAGCTACAAACAAAATGGAGTTAAATGGTTCCAATCTGCCCTGAAGCGTTCATCCATGTATACGGGTAAGAGTCTAGTGACATTTTCCAGATACAAGTTTCTAATTTTGTTAGGAAGTCATTTTTATTGAAAGTTAAAGCATACTCTTAGTTAGCTAGCAAACGTTAGCTTGCTGGCTCGCTAGCTAACGTTACGTGTATGATCTGTGTAATATTATTCAAATCAGAAATCTATTTGCATCGCTAGTTATAGCCTAATGTTAGCTAGATAACATTGAAACTAATTTGGCCAGTAGGAGGCACTCTTTCCACAGGTCTAAAAAAAATATCCCAATGCCCCAGGGCAGTGATTGGGGACATTGCCCTGTGTAGGGTGCCGTCTTTCGGATGTGAAGTTAAACGGGTGTCCTGACTCTCTGAGGTCATTAAAGATCCCATGGCACTTATCGTAAGAGTAGGGGTGTTAACCCCGGTGTCCTGGCTAAATTCCCAAGCTGTCCCTCATACCATCATGGTCACCTAATCATCCCCAGCTTACAATTGGCTCATTCATCCCCCTCCTCTCCCCTGTAACTATTCCCCAGGTCGTTGCTGTAAATGAGAATGTGTTCTCAGTCAACTTACCTTGTAAAATAATGTCTGTGAGTATAACAGAAGTGATATAGCAGGCGAAAACCAGAGGAAAATCCATCCGGAATTGCATTTTTGTTTTTAGATTAGCCTTTTCTCCTGTCTGCCTATAGGATTCAATGTTATGTAGGACTTAGACTGCAGTACCTATGGCTTCCACTGGATGTCAACAGTCTTTAGACAGGGTTTCATGACCTTAGGTTGAATTAGAAGCCAATAGAAGAAGAATTTAGAAGTGGACCCCGGAACTCAATAGAATGACACGGTCTCGCACGCTCTGTGGTTTTTTCCTTTCCTATCGTTCAGGCTATAATCCGGTTGAAATATTATAGTAAATATACATAAAAGGATACCTAAGGATACATAAAAAATTATGTTTGATTTGTTTGGACAAAGTTGATAGGTATAATTTGAACGCGTTCTCTTCACGGTTCAATTGGCGACTTGACGGTGGATTTTCTGAACATAATGCGCCAACCAAACAGAGATTTATGGATATAATAAATGAATTTTTCTAACAAAAGAACCATTGGATGTCCTCCTTGGACACTTGGGATGCCCTCAGCAAACGTTCTTCGAAAGGTAAGTGATTTATTTTACCTCTTATATGGGTTTTGTGTGACCCGCGCTGGATATGAATTTATGCTAATGCATAAATATTAGAGGTGCTATCCTCAAACAATCAAATGTTGTGCTTTCGCCGTAAAGCCTTTTTGAAATATGACAACGCTGTGATATTGCCAAGAATCAGAGCTTTTGATGACTATGCAACACTTGTATATTGATGAATGTTTAATAATTCAACTTTTGGATTTTAAATTTGGCGCCTTACATTTCACCGGGTAGTGTCGGGAGCGGCCCGCTAGCGCGCCGTTTATCCCTAAGAGGTTAAGAGGGTGTGAACGATGCTGAATGGGCGTAGACAAAGAAGAGCTCACCACTAGGTGTACCAAAACATTCAAGGGACAGTTTCTCAAAAGTGAGGTTACAAGTTTTTCAACTTTCAAAGCAGAATTACTTTCCCATTGTTCCTCAACTGTAGTGTATGATATATAGTTTTCTAGCTGAGTCTCTACTTTTATCCAATGTAAAAAACACAATTTCAAATTTTGATACATAAGACCAAATCGAGGCAGTTGGTCACATTTTACGATCCTTGTGGGGACTTTGGGAATATAGGTCCCCACAAGGACAGAAGAATCAACCCACCCACAGTCTCTCTCTGATACAGTCCACCATCTTCTCACTCTGTTCACACCCCACAAATGAGACATAATGTGTCGTTTAACAATTTATATCCCATTAGTAATTATCTCGTCCTCTTAATTGTCATTCCACAATGCTCCTTTCATTCTGATTTCTCTCTCGGTCTCTGTCGGTCTCAGTCTGTGTAAAAACCGACTCTTCAAGAGGAGAACCTATTTTTCTTCTAATCCTCTAACTGTGTGTCAAGCTCTCTCTCACTTTCTCAGAAAACCGACTATAGGAGACTAAAAACTATTTATCGATCTGTCTGTCCATCTCTTAATGTACCATTCCAATGTAACATCCATCTATTCTACCACCTAATGCTGTATTGCTTTTCTGACTGTTGGGAGAAACATACAGAGAGGGAAAAAAGTATTTGATCCCCTGCTGATTTTGTACGTTTGCCCACTGACAAAGAAATGATCAGTCTATAATTTTAATGGTAGGCTTATTTGAACAGTGAGAGACAGAATAACAACAAAAGAATCCAGAAAAAACGCATGTGAAAAATGTTATAAATTTATTTGAATTTTAATGAGGGAAATAAGTATTTGACCCCCTCTCAATCAGAAAGATTTCTGGCTCCCAGGTGTCTTTTATACAGGTAACGAGCTGAGATTAGGAGCACACTCTTAAAGGGAGTGCTCCTAATCTCAGTTTGTTACCTGTATAAAAGACACCTGTCCACAGAAGCAATCAATCAATCAGATTCCAAACTCTCCACCATGGCCAAGACCAAAGAGCTCTCCAAGGATGTCAGGGACAAGATTGTAGACCTACACAAGGCTGGAATGGGCTACAAGACCATCGCCAAGCAGCTTGGTGAGAAGGTGACAACAGCTGGTGCGATTATTCGCAAATGGAAGAAACACAAAAGAACTGTCAATCTCCCTTGGCAAGATCTCACCTCGTGGAGTTGCAATGATCATGAGAACGGTGAGGAATCAGCCCAGAACTACACGGGAGGATCTTGTCAATGATCTCAAGGCAGCTGGGACCATAGTCACCAAGAAAACAATTGGTAACACACTACGCCGTGAAGGACTGAAATCCTGCTGCGCCCGCAAGGTCCTCCTGCTCAAGAAAGCACGTATACATGCCAGTCTGAAGTTTGCCAATGAACATCTGAATGATTCAGAGGACAACTGGGTGAAAGTGTTGTGGTCAGATGAGACCAAAATGGAGCTCTTTGGCATCAACTCAACTCGCCGTGTTTGGAGGAGGAGGAATGCTGCCTATGACCACAAGAACACCATCCCCACCGTCAAACATGGAGGTGGAAACATTATGCTTTGGGGGTGTTTTTCTGCTAAGGGGACTGGACAACTTCACCGCATCAAAGGGACGATGGACGGGGCCATGTACCGTCAAATCTTGGGTGAGAACCTCCTTCCCTCAGCCAGGGCATTGAAAATGGGTCATGGATGGGTATTCCAGCATGACAATGACCCAAAACACACGGCCAAGGCAACAAAGGAGTGGCTCAAGAAGAAGCACATTAAGGTCCTGGAGTGGCCTAGCCAGTCTCCAGACCTTAATCCCATAGAAAATCTGTGGAGGGAGCTGAAGGTTCGAGTTGCCAAAC
>QNTS01004848.1:29500-40657 GCA_003317085.1 Hucho hucho
TTAGACAGTGGATACATTAGACAGTGGATACATTTGACAGTGATATATTAGACAGTGGATACAAAGACAGTGGATACATTAGATAATTTGACAGTGGATACATTAGACAGTCTGGTTTTCTGGCGCAGCACGGCCCACTGAAGGTGAACATGAACCGGCTGGTACCCCAATACGCACTGGAAGGGGGAGAGGTTAGTGGAGGAGTGGCGGAGCGAGTTCTGGGCCATCTCTGCACAGGGCACGAACGCTGCCCACTCCCCCGGCCGGTCCTGGCAATAAGACCTCAGAAACCTACCCACATCCTGGTTAACTCTCTCCACTTGCCCGTTACTCTCGGGGAGTCGGCCAATTACGCACGGCTGAAAAAACAAAATATCAAACACTACAGTTATACTGCACACAAGATGCACATGTCACAAAGTAGTACAGCTCCCAATTTCATACATACAGTAATACATGAAACATTGACTTTGTTTCCTTTACAGTATGTATTAGAATCTACAGTCTACAGTCTACAGAATCTAGAATCTACCATCCAGGCTGTATCACAACCGGCCATGATTGGAAGTCCCATAGGGCGGCTCACGATTGGCCCAGCGTCGTCCGGGTTTGGCCAGCGTAGGCCGTCATTGTAAATAAGAATTTGTTCTTAACTGACTTGCCAAGTTAAATAAAGGTTACACATTTACTAAGCTTTATGTTGTTCTACCGTCAAGTAGTAAAAGTAGTAGAGAGGTCCAATGTCTGCAGTACAATTCTCATTTTGGAACGTCCAGATGATGGATGCTACGGTGAAGCGGCTCAGATTGGGCTGCACTCTCTCTGCCCAGCCTCTCTCAAGGTCAAACCATAGTTGACCACATAGTCCACCACTGATTTCATCAGAGATTAATCTCTTTGTACTTGGTCTTCCTCCACCTCCACCTCTCTCTGCCAAGTTTGCTTCCATTGTTCTCCAAACATAGAAGTACTCACCTGTGGCCTTTTTATCCATACCAAAGGTCTGATTGCATAGTGAAAATTTAGAGAATTAGTGTTTGCAGATGTGAAGAGTGAAAGTGATCCATTGTTAATTGAGCTTTAGCTTGTTGAACAGTGTTGCTTTTCATTTGCACACAAGAGATTTTAGTTGTTTGTGCCAAAAGTAGAGAATTGTGTGTTGTATTTTTACAAATGTTTGATATGTAATTGCAATCTGAATGTAAAGCAAAACGTGCCAGTAGTATTGCAGATTTGGTGTATGGTTTTACTAAATTAGTAGCAGGTTTGGGTCATTTTGCCTCATGGGCCAGTTGTTTTTTTTTTCTCTCTCTCTCTCTCTCTCTCTCTCTCTCTCTCTCTCTCTCTCTCTCTCTCTCTCTCTCTCTCTCTCTCTCTCTCTCTCTCTCTCTCTCTCTCTCTCTCCTAGCCAACTAGGAGAGAGATGCTGTTCAAAGTGCTGTTGGAGGGTCAAAAAACAATTATTCCAATACCCTGTGTAGGGTTCTGTCTTTTGGATTGGGTGTCCTGTCTCTCTGTGGTCACTAAAGAACCCATGCCACTTATTGTAAGAGTAGGGGTGTTAACCCTGGCGTCCTGGCTTAATTCACAATCTCCACCTAATCATCTGCAGCTTCCAATTGACTCATTCATCTCCCCTCCTCTCCCCTGTAACTATTCCCCAGGTCGTTGCTGTAAATGAGAATGTGTTCTCAGTCAACTTACCTGAAATAAATAAAATTAAAGTAAAGGTTGTTGTCCTGGCACCACACTGCCAGGTCTCTGACCTCCTCCCTGTAAGCTGTCTCATTGTTGTCTGTGATCAGGCCTTCCACTGTTGTGTCGTCAGCAAACTTAATGATGGTGTTGGAGTTGTACATGGCCATGCAGTCGTGGGTGAACAGGGAGTACAGGAAGGGACTAAGCACACACCCCTGAGGGGCCCGCATGTTGAGGATTAGCATGGCAGATGTGTTGTTGCCTACCCTTACCACCTGGGGCGGCCCGTCTGGAAGTCCAGGATCCAGTTGTAGAGGGAGGTGTTTAGTCCCAGGGTCCTTAGCTTAGTGATGAGCTTCGTGGGCACTATGGTGATGAACGCTGAGCTGAAGTCAATGAACAGAGTTCTCACATAGGTGTTCCTTTTGTCCAGGTGGGAAAGGGCAGTGTGGAGTGCGATTGAGATTGTGTCATCTGTGAATCTGTTGGGCCGGTATGCGAATTGGAGTGGGTCTAGGGTTTCCAGGATGATTGTGTTGATGTGAGCCAAGACCAGCCTTTCAAAACACTTCATGGCTACCAATGTGAGTGCAGGGGGCGGTAGTCATTTAAGTAGGTTACTTTCGCTTTCTTGGGCACAGGGACTAAATGTCAGTGAAGACACTTGCCAGTTGGTCCATATATGCTCTGAGTACACATAATTAGTCTGGCCCCGCGGCCTTGTGAATGTTGACCTGTTTAAAGGTCTTGCTCACATCGGCTACAGAGAGCGTGATCACACAGTTGTCAGGAACAGCTGGTGCTCTCATGCATGCTTCAGTGTTGCTTGCCTCGAAGCGAGCATAAAAGGCACTTAGCCCGTCTGGTAGGTTCGCGTCATTGGGCAGCTTGCAGCTGGGTTTGCCTTTGTAGTCCGTAATAGTTTGCAAGCTCTCCCACATCCGACGAGCATCAGAGCCAGTGTAATAGGTGATCAGGCATACCCCATCTAGCGTGTTATTTCTGTGCCACAGTTCCCAATCTTAGTCCTGTATTGACGCAAGCCTGTGATCGTTTTTATGAGGGCATAGCGGGATTTAGTATAAGCGTCCGGATCAGTGTCCTGCTCCATGTAGCTCGGTACGTGTGTTGCCCATAGTCAATGGCTTTTGGTTGGGATATGTACGTATGGTCACTGTGGGGACGACGTCGTCAATGCACTTATTGATGAAGCCGGTGACTGAAGTGATATACTCCTCAAAGCCATTGGATGAATCTCGGAACATATTCCAGTCTCTGCTAGCAAAACAGTCCCATAGCGTAGCATCCTCGTCATCTGTCCACTTCCGTCCACAGGTCCACTTTCTGCTTCAACTTTCTTATTGACCAAGTCACTGGTGCTTCCTGCTTTAGATTTTGTTTGTCAGCAGGAATCAGGAGGATAGAATTATGGTCATATTTTCCAAATGGAGGGTGAGGGAGAGCTTTGTACATGTCTCTGTGTGTGGAGTAAAGGATTCGTTTAGAGTTTTGCACATTAGGTCAAACGGATTTAAGTGCCCGGCAACTAGGAGCGCCACTTCTGGATTTTCTTGTTTGCTTATGGCCTTATACAGCTCGTTGAGTGAGGTCATAAAGCCAGCATTAGTTTGTGGTGGTATTCTTGTCGTGGCTCATCCTATAAAACTACTGCTGTACACACCTTTTCTATTCATATACTGTCTATACACACCATCATATATAACTACTGTTAAACTGTCTATACTTACCATCCTATATAACTACTGTCTATACACACCATCCTATATAACTACTGTCTGTACACACCATCCTATACAACTACTGTCTATACTGTCTATACACACCATCCTGTATAACTACTGTCTATACACACCATCCTATATAACTACTGTCCATACTGTCTATGCACACCATCCTGTATAACTACTGTCTATACTGTCTATACACACCGTCCTATATAACTACTGTTAAACTGTCTATACACATCATCCTATATAACTACTGTATATACACACCATCCTATATAACTACTGTCTATACACACCATCCTATAAAACTACTGTCTATACACACCGTCCTATATAACTACTGTCTATACATACCATCCTTATTAACTACTGTCTATACATACCATCCTAATTAACTACTGTCCATAGACAGATATGTGTGGTAGGATATATTGATGACAGGTATGACAGATATGTGTGGTAGGATATATTGATGACAGGTATGACAGATATGTGTGGTAGGATATATTGATGACAGGTATGACAGATATGTGTGGTAGGATATATTGATGACAGGTATGACAGATATGTGTGGTAGGATATATTGATGACAGGTATGAGTCTATACACACCATTATGTATATGTATATTCATATTCCGGTCTTTGATATTTTGCTTTCTCTGTCATTTCTTAGTTTCGTGTATAGATACAGTGAGGGAAAAAAGTATTTGATCCCCTGCTGATTTTGTACGTTTGCCCACTGTGTCTTTTATACAGGTAACGAGCTGAGATTAGGAGCACACTCTTAAAGGGAGTGCTCCTAATCTCAGTTTGGGCAAACGTACAAAATAAGCAGGGGATCAAATACTTTTTTTCCCTCACTGTATATTTTTTTAGGATTATGTGTGTGTAGTTTATGTATTTTATTGAACTGTTGGAGCTAAGACAAGCATTTAGCTGCACCTGCGATAACATGTGTACTTGACCAATAAACTTTGATTTGATATTATGTGTTGTTTATTAAATGTAGCCTGTATTCTACTGTAGGTAGAGAGAGAAGAAGAGTGTGTGTCCTAAATAGCACCCTATTCCTTTCTTAGTGCACTTTTTCCAGGGCCAATAGGACACGGACAGAGAAAAGCTAACAGGAAATCAAAAATTATTTCATTTTAATTTACAGCAGATGTGAGCCGCAGGCAGGGATTTCATGCTGGGTTACGCCTCAGTACCACCACACACTATATATGGCACACACACACACACGCACACAATACACACACACACACACACACACACACACACACACACACACACACACACACACACACACACACACACACACAGCAGTGCATTAGTGTAGAAGAGAGGCTCTAACAGAGACTCCCGGAAACATACTATGCCAGGCAGCCTTAACAATGTTGTTGGGAGAAGATGTCACTCTGTGTTTGTTGACTGCAAACATAAACACACATGTACACACACACACACCATACATACTCGCAGGAACACACCACACACATGAACACACACACACACTACACTACACTACACCACACTACACATTTACCTGCCTCGACCCTCCCTTCCTTGACTCTTTCTGTGTAACACCTTGATGTCTCAGTGTGGTTTGGCCACGGCACATTTCCATCGTAAATCTAGCGTGTCATTTCTGTGCCACAGTTCCCAAGTCCTCATCATTCATCCTGATGACTCACAGAACAACACTGCAGCCACAGCACAGTCTAATTCTAGCAGGGAGGAGTTCCCTCGTTGAGGGTGAAGATCTCCTCCACTGCACGAGCCTGTGGGAGGGCAAAACCGAACAGGAAGATCACGTCTCTGACTCAACCCACTCAAGTGACGCATACCTCCTAGGGACGGCATGGAAGAGCACTAGGAAGCCAATGACTCAGCCCCCGTAATAGGTTTAGAGAAAGAGAATCCCAGTGGATAGACGGGAGCCGGCCAGGCAGAGTTTGTCGCTCCAGTCCCTTGCCGTTCACCAAACTACACTTAGGCCAAACTAGTTTTTAGGTCTTTTAAGACTTTTAGGTCGAGACCGAGTCTACATCTCTCACATGGATAGGCAGACCATTACATAAAAATGGAGGTCTATAGGAGTAAGCCCTGCCTCAAGCTGTTTGCTTAGAAATTCTAGGGACAACAAGGATGCCTGAGTCTTGTGACTGTAGTGTACATGTAGGTATGACCGGCAGCACCAAATCGGAAAGATGGGTAAGAAGCAAGCCCATGTAATGCTTTGTAGGTTAGCAGTAAAACCTTGAAATCCTATTTTTTGGTTCTCGTCAAGATTCTAGCAGCCGTGTTTAGCATTAACTGAAGTTTATTTAGTGCTTTATCCTTGGTATCTTGAAAGTAGAGCATGGCAGCAGTCTAATCTAGAAGTAACAAAAGCAAGGATTCATTTTTCTGCATCATTTTTGGACAGAAAGTTTCAGATTTTACATAGATGGAAAAAAGCTGTCCTTGAAACAGTCTTGATATGTTAGTCAAAAGAGAGACCAGAGTCCAGAGTAACGCCGAGGTCCTTCACAGTTTTACTGGAGACGACTGTAAAACCATCAAAATTAATTGTCAGATCCAATAGAAGACCACTAAGTTTCTAGAGACCTAGAACTAGGATCTTTGCTTTGTCTGAGTTTAAAAGTAAAACATTTGCCGCCATCCACTTCCTCATGTCGGAAACACAGGCTTCCAGGGAAGGCAATTTTGGGGTTTCACCAATGTATAGCTGTGTATCGTCCGCATAGCAGTGAAAGCAGTGAAATTCAACATTATGTTTCCAAATGACATCGACAAGAGCTAAAATATATAGTGAAGGTTTGGCTTTTTCAAGAGAGGCTTTATTACTGCCACTTTTAGTGAGTTTGGTACACATCCGGTGGATAGAGAGCTGTTTATTATGTTCAACATAGGAGGGCCAAGCATAGGAAGCAGCTCTTTCAGTAGTTTAGTTGGAATAGGGTCCAGTATGCAGCTTGAAGGTTTAGAGGCCATGATTATTTTCATCAATGTGTCAAGAGATATAGTATTAAAAAACTTGAGTGTCTCCCTTGATCCTAGGTCCTGGCAGGACAACTGAGCTTTGGAGAAATACGCAGACTTAAAGAGGAGTCCGCAATTTTCTTTCTAATGACCATGATCTTTTCGTCAAAGAAATTCATGAATATATTATTGCTGAATTGAAAGCCATCCTTTCTTGGGGAATGCTGCTTTTCAGTTAGCTTTGTGACAGTATCAAAAATAAATGTTGGATTGTTCTTATTCTCCTCAATTAAGATAGAAAAATAGGATGATTGAGCATCAGTGAGGCTCTTCTATACTGCACGGTACTGTCTTTCCAAGCTAGTCAGAAGACTTCCAGTTTGGTGTAGCGCCATTTCCGTTCCAATTTTCTGGAAGCTTGCTTCAGGGCTGGGGTATTTTCTGTATACAAGGGAGCTAGATTCTCATGACAAATGTTTGTTTTTAGGGGTGAAACTGCATCTAGGGTATTACGCAAGGTTAAATTTAGTTCCTCAGTTAGGTGGTTAACCGATTGTTGTACTCTGACGTACTCTGACGTCCTTGGGTAGGAATCTAGGAATCTTTGGGTTGTCCGAGAATTTATAGCACAGCTTTTTATGATCCTTGGTTGGGGTCTGAGCAGATTATTGGTTGCGATTGCAAATGGAATAAAATGGTAGTCCGATAGTCCAGGATTATGAGGAAAAATATTAAGATCCACAACATTTATTCCACGGGACAAAACTAGGTCCAGAGTATGACTGTGGCAGTGAGTAGGTCCAGAGACATGTATGACAAAACCCACTGAGTCGATGATGGCTCTGAAAGCCTTTTGGAGTGGGTCTGTGGACTTTCTCATGTGAATATTAAAGTCACCAAAATGTAGAATATTATCTGCCATGACTACATGGTCCGATAGGTATTCAGGGAATTCAGTGATGAACGCTGTATACGGCCCCGGAAGCCTGTAAACAGTAGCTATTACAAGTGATTGAGTAGGCTGCATAGATTTCATGACTAGGAGCTCAAAAGATGAAAACACAGTCACTTTTTTTGTAAATTTAAATGTGGTATCGTAAATGTTAGCAACACCTCCGCCTTTGCGGAAGGCGCAGGGGATATGGTCACTAGTGTAACCAGGAGGTGAGGCCTCATTTAACACAGTAAATTCATCAGGCTTAAGGCATGTTTCAGTCAGGTCAATCACATCAGGATTATGATCAGTGATTAGTTCATTGACTATTACTGCTTTGGAAGTGAGGGATCTAACATTAAGTAGGCCTGTTTTGAGATTTGGGGCGGCAGGTAGCCTAGTGGTTAGAGCGTTGGACTGGTATCCAAAAGGTTGCATGATTGAATCCCCGAGCTGACAAGGTAAAGATCTGTCGTTCTGCCCCTGAACAAGGCAGTTAACCCACTGTTCCTAGACCGTCATTGAAAATAAGAATTTGTTCTTAACTGACTTGTCTAGATAAATTAAGGTATAATTAAATTTAAATTAAATGTGATATACCACAATCTCTTTCAATAATGACAGGGATGGAGGAGGTCTTTATTAAAGTGAGATTGCTAAATCGAACACCACCATGTTCAGTTTTGCCCAACCTAGATCGAGGCACAGACACCGTCTCAATGGGGATAGCTGAGCTGACTACACCGACTGTGCTAGTGGCAGACTCCACTAAGCTGGCAGGCTGGCTAAAAGCCTGCTGCCTGGCCTGCACCCTATCTCATTGTGGAGCTAGAGGAGTTAGAGCCCTGTCTATGATCATAGATAAGATGAGAGCACCCCTCCAGCTACGATGGAGTCTGTCACTCCTCAGCAGGCCAAGCTTGGTCCTGTTTGTGGATGAGTCCCAGGACAATTATCTATCTTTTGGGAGGGGCAGAAAACAGTTTTCATCCAGCGATTGAGTTGTGAGACTCTGCTGTAGAGCTCATCACTCCCCCTAACATAAGATGGTGCCGGAGAAGAAGGCAGAAGGTTTTACGTGCCCCCAACGGCTTGTGTTTTTTTGTTTGTTTATTTGAGCTGTTTGTAACTTATTTTTTGACTTATTTTATACATAATGTTGTCGCTATTGTCTCTTATGACCGAAAAAAACTTCTGGACATCAGGAGTGTGATTACTCACCATGGACTGGCAGAATCCTTTTTTTCCTTTAACAAGTCTTATGAGGCCGACGTGAACGATATACTGCTTTCTCGGGAACAGGCCCAGATCCCCGTTGCGTGAAGAGGAGGCGGAGAAAAAGGGGCCAGATGGCGGGCAACTTTCTGAGAATTAGTAGGCAATCGAATAAACCCCCACTTCCTTCCATTCTGCTAGCAAATGCAATATTTGGACAATGAAATAGATGACCTATGCGGAAGATTAAACTGAGACGTGGCTGAATGACGACACTATCAACATACAGCTGGCTGCACCGGCAGGATAGAACAGCGGCTTCTGGTAAGACAAGGGGCGGCGGGCTATGTATTTTTGTAAATAACAGCTGGTGCACGATATCTAAGGAAGTCTCGAGCTATTGCTCGCCTGAGGTAGAGTATCTCATGATAAGCTGTAGACCACACTATCTACCTAGAGAGTTTTCATATGTATTTTCGTAGCTGTTTACATACCACCACAGTCAGAGGCTGGCACTAAGACAGTATTGAATGAGCTGTATTCCGCCATAAGCAAACAAGAAAACGCTCACCCAGAGGCGGCGCTCCTAGTAGCCCTGGACTTTAATGCAGGGAAACTTAAATCTGTTTTACCAAATTTCTATCAGCATGTTAAATGTACAACCAAAGGGAAAAAAACTCTAGACCACCTTTACTCAACACACAAAGACGCAAAGAAAACTCTCCCTTCGCCCTAAATTTGGCAAATCTGACCATTATTCTATCCTCCTGATTCCTGCTTACAAGCAAAAATTAAAGCAGGAAGCACCAGTGACTAGATCAATAAATTAGCCTTAACGTTGGTAGCCCTGCCCCCTGGTAAACAGTGAATGATCGCTGGATGATTCTTTTTAAGTCTCTGACTCCGACTTGTTGCTTATTGGGGAGAACCGGTTGAAAGTTTCTGTTGGCTGAATGAGCGACACCGGTTGAGCATTCTTACAGCATTTCCATCCAGAAGCCATGAGAAAATTGTCCTGCTGCGGGGACTGTGCGAGGGGATTTAAACTACTATCTGTACTTACTGGTGGTAAGACGACTGCGTCTGAAGCTGGTCTTGCAGCATGGATGTCCTCACCACAAGGCAATAGTTCTCCTGTATATTATGAGAACAGCGACTGCAATTAGAAGGCATAGTGTCAATGTTACTACTTAGCTTCGGCTGGAATTCCTGTAGAACCATGTCCAGATAAAGCGTCTGGGAGCTGAAAAAGTTTTATGAAAAAAGTTGAGCGAGGGAAAAAACTAGACTGTGGATAAAACAATAATTATAATAAGAAGTAAAAAACGTAAAGTTGGCAGGTTGCAAAGTAACGTTAGCAAAAAAACGCACAGCAGCAAAGAAAACTGGTCCACAAGTTGTGACCGGAAATGACGTGCAAGATGAGACCGGCAGTTACGCACATAACTCTGCAATGTTGGATGGTATTGGAGAGAGTCTCAGTATTAAATCATTTTCCACACAGAGTCTGTCCCTGTATTTAGTTTTCATGTTAGTGAGGGCCTAGAATCCACTCTCACATAGGTACGTGGTTGCAGAGGGCATCAGTGTCTTAACAGCGTGATACCGCTTGTATCCACTGTCTAATGTATCCACTGTCTAATGCATCCTCTGTCTAATGTATCCACAGTCTAACTGACTAAAGTATCCACAGTCTAAAGTATCTACTATCTAATGTATCCACCGTATAACTGTCAAATGTATCTACTGTCTATTGTATCCGCTGTCAAATGTATCCACTGTCTAAATAATCTACTGTCAAATGTATCCACTGTCTAATGTATCCACTGTCTAAATAATCTACTGTCAAATGTATCCACTGTCTAAAGTATCCACTGTCTAAAGTATCCACTGTCTATTGTATCCACAACCTAACTGTCTAATGTATCCACTGTCTAACTGTCTAATGTATCCACTGTCTAACTGTCTAATGTATCCGCTGTCTCAGGTATCCACTGTCTAACTGACTAAAGTATCCACAGTCTAAAGTATCTACTGTCTAATGTATCCACTGTATAACTGTCAAATGTATCTACTGTCTATTGTATCCACTGTCTAAATAATCTACTGTCAAATGTATCCACTATCTAAATAATCTACTGTCAAATGTATCCACTGTCTATTGTATCCACAACCTAACTGTCTAATGTATCCACTGCCTAACTGTCAAATTTAAATACTGTCTAATGTATCAACTGTCTAATGTATCCACTGTCTAATGTATCCACTGTCTAATGTCTCCACTGTCTAATGTATCCACTGTGTAATGTATCCACTGTCTAACTGTCTAATGTATCCACTGTCTAATGTATCCACTGTCTAACTGTCTAATATATCCACTGTCTAATGTATCCACTGTCTAACTGTCTAATGTATCAACTGTCTAATGTATCCACTGTCTAAAGTATCAACTGTATAATGTATCCACTGCGGCACTGTAATGTATCCACTGTCTAACTGTCTAATGTATCCACTGTCTAAAGTATCAACTGTCTAATGTATCCACTGTCTAACTGTCTAATGTATCCACTGTCTAA
>QNTS01004849.1:32396-48716 GCA_003317085.1 Hucho hucho
ACACCCCTACACACACCCCTACACCTCTACACACACCCCTACACCTCTACACCTCTACACACACTCCTACACACACCCCTAAACCTCTACACCTCTACACCCCTACACCCCTACACATATTCACCTCTACACCCCTACATCTCTACACCTCTACAGCCCTACACCTCTACACCCCTACAGCCCTACACCTCTACACCTCTTCACCACTTTCACCTCTACACCCCTACACCTCTACACCTCTTCACCACTTTCACCTCTACACCCCTACACCTCTCCACCTCTACACCCCTACACCACTTTCACCTCTACACCCCTACACCTCTACACCTCTACACCCCTTTCACCTTTACACTCCTACACCTCTACACCTCTTCACCTCTACACCCCAACACCCCTTTCACCTCTACACTCCTACACCCCTACACCTCTTCAACTCTCCACCTCTACACCACTTCTATCAGAAGCCTTAAATTCACAGATTTAGATTTATTCTCTGCATAATACGATATTGAGCACCACAAGTCTCATAGTCCTTACAGACGACCAGTACCAGACTACTCTTCCCCGGGAATCACAGCGGCCAGACATGCTTTATACCCACCATGTCATGTCAAGGCTAGAAGCAGTAACTTCATATAGAGAACGACTAAAAACCTTCATGGTGACATCTCCCTGTCCCGACAGGCCTTCAAATCATCCCTGCTCTCTGTGGCTGATGGGAAAAGATCCCAGAGTCCAGTTTCTCTGACCACACAGGAGAATAGTAGCTACTGTATGAAGCAGAATAAAGCAGACTATAACTTCACTCTCGTATCAACTGAAAACCTATAAATATCCTGTGTGTAGGATAAACTAAACTAGAAGAACGTGTATATTTCTGTTACCTAGCCGTCACACATCCCTGCAGACAATGTTTCATCTACCCACTAACCCAGACAGTCCTGCTCCCTCTCCCTCTGCAGCCCTACCTCATTGCAGTGATGCCCAGGACTCGGACGGCACGGCATCCGCCGACAGCCCCAAATCATCCACCCACACTAAGGTTGCATGGCAGTGTTGTAATTCCTGATGGCAGCACTACTGAACTGTCTCTCTGTCGCCGGCTTTATTATCTCTCTCTCTCTGCTGCTTTCTCTCCCGGCCCGTCTCACTATCGGAGCTCCTTTCTACTCTTGCGTTCGCTCTCTTGCGCTACTGAGCTCTCCCCCTCTCTCTCTGTGTGGTCACCCTCTCTCTCTCTGTGCTTTCGCTCTCCCTCTCTCTCCCGCCCTCTCTCTCGCTCTGTGCTCTCTACCCCACTCTCTCTCTCTCTCTCTCTCTCTCTCTCTCTCTGTGTGCTCTTTCTTTCTTTCTCTCTGCGCTGCCCCCCTCCCACCTCTCACTCGCTCCCTCTTCCACACTTGCTCTCCTCCACAGCTCTGTTCATTCCGCTTTAATTCCTCTTCTTCTCTTCCCAGACATCCAGTATAGCAGGATTGATGTGCTCCCACCTTGGGGACTGCTGTTTTCAATTTAGGCCTGCTCCTCTCCCTGCTCCTCTCCCTGCGGCTCTCCCTGCTCCTCTCCCTGCTCCTCTCCCGGCAGCTCTCCCTGCTCCTCTCCCTGCTCCTCTCCCTGCGGGCTCTCTCTGCGGCTCTCCCTGCTCCTCTCCCTGTGGCTCTCTCTGCGGCTCTCCCTGCTCCTCTCCCTGCTCCTCTCCCTGTGCTGTCCTCTCTCCAGTGGGCTCTGGGCTGGGGATACAGTCTGTTACAAAGAGAGAGAGAGACAGAGAGCACTACTACACCAGAGACACTGACCCCATCTAGGCTCCACAGAGACGACGGGATACAGCATGAGTTCAGTGTGCTGTGATGGTATTTCACCCAGTAGATATGGGAGTTTATCAAAATCAGTTTGTTTTCCAATTATTTGTGAATCTGTGCAATCTGAGGGAAATATGTGTCTCTAAAATTGTCATACATTTAGCAGAAAGTTAGGAAGTGCAGCTTAGTTTCCACCTCATTTTGTGGGCAGTGTGCACATAGCCTGTCTTCCCTTGAGAGCCAGGTCTGCCTACGGCGGCCTTTCTCAATAGCAAGGCTATGCTCACTGAGTCTGTACATAGTCAAAGCTTTCCTTAAGTTTGGGTCAGTCACAGTGGTCAGGTATTCTGCCGCTGTGTACTCTCTGTTTAGGGCCAAATAGCCCCCCCCCCCCCTTATTGCTATTATAAACTGGTTACCAACGTAATTAGAGCACTAAAAATAAATGTTTTGTCATACACGTGGTATACGGTATGATATACCACAGCTGTCAGCCAATCAGCATTCAGGGCTCGAACCACCCAGTTTATAAAATTCATTTTGTGACCACTTTGATGGATTCACTGTCATTACAGCGACGAATAGAATATCTAGATATCAAACATAGGTGTTTAATTGTGGTGCTACTACGATGTTGTGGAAGGACGGACCAAGGTGCAGCGACTGTAGGGTTCCACATCATTTTAATCAAAAGTGAAACCATCAACAAACAAACACCAGATCGTAACGTCAATGTGTAGCGCACTAACAGAAACACATTCAAATAATAACCCACCCCCACAGGAGGGGAGAAAACAAACTATATAGGATTCCCAATTAGAGGCAACGACAAACAGCTTTGTCTAATTGGGAACCAACTCAAAACCAAACATATACACACCTAAACAACCCTGGTCACGTCCTGGCCCAAAACCCCATAGAGAATCCAAAGGGCTCTCTATGGCCAGTGACAAATGCTGTGATGTACTGGAGAATCAGGGGCAGTCTGATAGATTGAGTAGGAGAGGACAGTGTCTACTGAATCTAAATGAACAGTGAAAATGGGTTCATCCCTTACAGATAGTGACAACGCAGGTAATTAACAAGGCTGGTGAAACACAAAAAACAGGAGGCAAACAAGCGAACTTCAGACATCTAAAATTTACCACAACGTGTCGAGGGGAGACGGACACTGAGCGGAGAGCTTCCCTTCTGAGGTAGAAAAAGGCCTATCATTGTTTTTTATGCCAACGATCCAGAGAGAACAGTGTAAAATCTTTTAATTAACGTTGTCCATTTGCTCTCCTTATCGCAGTACATTAACAGGGACACCCAGCAAGTGTAGCAGTAAATTAAGTGTGTGTATGTGTGTGAGAGAGAGAGACAGAGAGACAGAGAGAGAGAGAGAGCGAGAGAGAGAGAGAGTGACAGAGAGCGAGAGAGAGAGGGCAATAGGGTTAATCTGCAGATGCCAGGAGTCCCGGCTGGTCCAATCAATAGGAAGACAAATGGGCCTGGACGTCAATGTCGATAGATTAACATGTAAACTGTGATTGTGTGGCTGAGGCCGGGCCGTGGCTATTGGCTGAAGATTAATGCAGGGGTAATTGAGTGTTTGAATGATGGATGGGTCCTCCGGTGTGACTCGGGCTGTGTGGTCCCACGCTGAGGAGTGGGGATTTAATGAACCCATGGCAATTTTTTCATTTTTCTCTCTCCAAAATAATCTTCCCTGGAATGGAACAAGTCATTTCCCAGGCAGGAAGTTGTCCCCCCAGGGCCAGGGGTTATATTACTGCTTCTGCCACTGGGACAGAGGCACCGCTCCTGTTGACATTGCAGTCACGTGTCTCCCTCCTGGGTATCTCAGCATGCTAGAAATGACTAGCACACACACACGTCAGAGACATATGGTCCTCTGTAGCTTAGTTAGTAGAACATGGCAAATGCAACGGCAGGATAGTGAGTTTTATTTCCGGGACCATCTCTTCAAAGAAATGACGCATGACTAAGTTGCTTTGGATAAAAGCGCCTGCTAAATGGCATATATCATTCTTGTTGTTATTATTATTATTATTATTATTATTATTATTATATAATGATAAAGACAGGAAAGCCCCAGTCTTGATGTCACGACTTCCGCCGAAGTCGGTCCCTCTCCTTGTTCAGGCGACGTTCGGTGGTCGACATCACCGTTTTTCTAGCCATCGCCGATCCACTTTTCATTTTCCATTGGTTTTGTCCTTGTTTTACACACCTGGTTTCAATCCCACAATGACTTGTTATTTAACCCTCTGTTCCCCCATGTTTGTTTGTGAGTGATTGTTTATTGTATTGCGGTCCGTTATTGTGGACTTGGATATATTTTGACGTGTATTGTGATTATATTTGAGTAAAATTGCTATATTACTCCTATCTGCTGTCCTGCGCCTGACTCCTCTACACCAGCATCACACAGACACATTACACTTGAACAGGATATTGATGCTTTATCACACTAGTCTACTGGACTACCCCAGTGCATCAAACCACATGACAGAGGACACTTATGTGGACATATCACTTCACTAAGTCATCCAGTTTCTGACCCTGTATCACCAGGATATTTTATCAGCCCTTCTCTCTGCCCCAACAACCTCTCACCACACCGGTTCTACTGCGGACACCTCACCACTGTGGTGCAGTTCCTGCCCAAACATGGTTCAGGCTAATTAGTAGTGAAGGAGGCTACCTCCTGGGGAATATAATACAGGCTTCGATACACTGATAGCCTGGTGTGACTGTGACAGACATGCCTTTCACATGTATTTGCATGAGTAATCCAGAGGTGATGGTGATGACTGTTAATCCACCTTCGTTAGTGTCAGCGCTGTCTGTCACAGTATAATTGCAAGGCTGGTAATTAATGATATCTCGGTCATAGTGTATAAATCTCTGCATGGCATCTGTATCAGTTGATGAGTTGTCCTGTCCTGGGTTGTATTGATGTAATTGATGGTGTAGTGAAGGGCGTTATAAAGCCAAACTCAAACGAATTGCTTTTCAACGACCTTCAAATACTGTTATTCATCAAGAATTAGCATCTAGTTAGACAGGATAAGGCATTGCTGCTGTCACTGGGGACTAGTTTGTTAGCGATAAACATCTTTCCGCCATGTTAATGTTTCTTTGTTTATTGTTCAGTAGGGTTTCTAGACTAGAGATTAGAGACAGTTTCCAGACCCAGAATCCACTGAAGCAGAGTTGGTTTAGCTCATAGGTCAAGGCCTTTGTAACCCCCCCATGTCCAACAGCGCACCTTAACTCAAAATAATTTATTACCATCTGCATCTTTGGGTGTATTCGAGGTGCCCTCTAAAATGTGTGGGAGCTAGTTTGTTGCCTCGCTCTGGGGTCCTTGCCTCACCTCACAGTGTGAACACAGCGATGATATAGTGCGAGTCGAGGGCCTGTCGAGGATTAAGAACTAAGCTTTATCCCTGTACTAATGATTTGTAATGGCAGATATTGAGCAACAAGCCTGCACAGCTACAACGACCACAGACAGGGAGCATTGCTCCACCATGTAATCTTAGCTACAGATGTAAGATCATAATTGCCATAACAATATAATCATGTAGCAACATAATTTGAACACGATGTTGT
The DNA here is from genome assembly GCA_003317085.1 of Hucho hucho. Lineage (NCBI taxonomy): Eukaryota > Metazoa > Chordata > Actinopteri > Salmoniformes > Salmonidae > Hucho > Hucho hucho. The sequence continues at coordinate 37,823 of QNTS01004849.1, forward strand.
TTAATCGCTGGTTAGCTACATGAAAAGAGCAATACTGTTAACCGTGTGGTAGTGCAGGTTTTCAGTGAATTTATGTAAATCAAAAATCTCATCTGCATTTCCCGCAGCACATGACAATTCTTACCAACAAAAGAGTGATAAAATTCAGGTCCTACATCTGTAGCTGAAAATGTGTCTGTAGCTATTGCTCTGCGCAAAAATCAGCTTACTGAGACCACCATGTCACCCTAAATATGGATTCAGGAAATCTCTGACACCTGTCCTCTAAACACTTTCTCAATTTAATGTATTTTGTTAATCCAGGAGAAACCATTATTTCCCTCCTTTATTCGGAGCAGGAATAAATAACGAGTCAGTGGTCTGCAGGCCTAGCTGCTCTCTGCCTTGCTGCTCTCTGCCTTGCTGCTCTCTGCCTTGCTGCTCTCGGCCTTGCTGCTCTCTGTCTTGCTGCTCTCTCTCGCTGCTCTCGGGCCTTGCTGCTCTCTGTCTTGCTGCTCTCTCTCTTGCTGCTCTCTCTCTTGCTGCTCTATCTCTTGCTGCTCTCTCTCTTGCTGCTCTCTCTCTTGCTGCTCTCTGTCTTGCTGCTCTCTCTCTTGCTCCTCTCTCTCTTGCTAATCTCTGTCTTGCTGCTCTCTGTCTTGCTGCTCTCTGTCTTGCTGCTCTCTCTCATGCTGCTCGCTGTTCCGTCATAGTTCTGTAGCAGCAGTTGCCAAATACCTCCGCTTGGCCCTCCGTGCCCCTCAGAGTTATGAGAAAAGCAGTGGGTGGATGAGTGATTCTCCCCTCTGACTGAGCAGATTCCTGGAAACAGCATCAACCAGAAACTCCAGTAGCGAACTCCAAGGTCAGTAGGCAGCAGCTGTTCCTTTGATATGGTGAAGGATAGCATGTGTTTTACTAAACCTCTTCCTCCTCAGTCATCATCCTTCTCCTCCTCTTCAGTCCTCCTCCTCTTCAGTCCTCTTCCTCTTCCTCAGTCATTGTCCTCCTCCTCCTCCTCAGTCCTCCTCCTCCTCTTCCTCCTCCTCCTGTCATCATCCTCTTCCTCCTCAGTCATCCTCCTCCTCAGTCCTTTTCCTCCTCCTCTTCTCTCTCCTCAGTCATTCTCCTCCTCCTCTTCCTCCTCAGTCCAAAACCTCCTCCTCCATCTCCTCCTACCATTCCAGTGTTAAGTGATTGTGATGCCATCTCTGGCTAGGAGCCTCTACACCTGTCTACTGCTTCTGGCTCCGAGCCTCTACACCTGTCTGCTGCCTCTGGCTCCGAGCCTCTACACCTGCCGCCTGCCTCTATGCCTGAATTCCCCACCTGTCCTCTACACCTGTCCTCTACACCTCTCCGCGACACCTGTCCTCCACACCTGTCCTCTACACCTCTCCGCGACACCTGTCCTCTACACCTGTCCTCCACACCTTTCCTCTACACCTGTCTGCTGCCTCTACACCTGACTTCAACACATGCCTTAAACACCTGTCCTCAACACCTGTCTTCTACACATGTCTTCTATACCTGTCTTCTACACCTGTCCTCTACACCTGTCTTCTATACCTGTCTTCTACACCTGTCCTCTATACCTGTCTTCTACTCTTGTCCTCCACACCAGTCTTCCACACCTGTCCTACCGACCTGTCCTCAACACCTGTCCTCTACACCTGTCTTCTACACCTGTCTTCTACACTTGTCCTCCACACATGTCCTATACACATGTCCTCTACACCTGTCTTCTACACCTGTCCTCTACACCTGTCCTCAACACCTGTCCTCTACAGCTGTCCTCCACACCTGTCCTCTACACCTGTCTTCTACATCTGTCTTCCCTACCTGTCCTCCACACCTGTCCTCCACACCAGTCCTCAACACCTGTCCTTTACACCTGTCCTCCACACCTGTCCTCCACACCTGTCTTCTACAGCTGTCCTCCACACTTGTCCTCCACACCTATCCTCCACACCTGTCCTCCACACCTGTCCTCAACACCTGTCCTTTACACCTTGCTGCTGCCCCAACACTTACTATTGTCATGTGATGCTCCACTAACAGAATTCCACAAAGAACAGAATGGAAACTGCTGAGAGGAAATGTGAATTATTATGTGAATTATATTTCATGGAGATTTTTGTAGGTGTTGATACATTTTTTGTTAGGACAAATCGAACAAACAACAAGTTTGCATTTCCTGCTGAGCCGGAAAATGACCTGCAACAACAGAGTGTTAAGATAAGATAGTAGATCTACATTGCATTCGGAAAGTATGTAGACCCCTTGACTTTTGTTAAATTACAGAATTATTCTAAAATGGATTAAATAGTTTTTTTCCCCCTCACAAAACCCCAATTAGCAGCAGGTCGCCTAGTGGTTAGAGCGTTGGACTAGTAACTGAAAGGTTGCAAGATCGAATCCCCGAGCTGACAAGGTAAAAATCTGTCGTTCTGCCCCTGAAAAGGCAGTTAACCCACTGTTCCTAGGCTGTCATTGTAAATAAGAATTTGTTCTTAACTGACTTGCCTAGTTAAATAAAGGTTAAATAAATAAAATAATACTAATTACAAAGCAAAAACAGGTTTTTAGAAGTTTTTGCAATATCATAAAAAATATATTTTTTTAACTATTTTACATTAGTATTCACACTTTACTGAGGACTTTGTTGAAGCACCTTTGGCAGCGATTACAGCCTTCTTGGGTATGATGCTACACGTTTGATACACCTGTATTTGAGGAGCTCTCAGGTTAAATGGGGAGGGTTGCTGCACTGCTATTTTCAGGTCTCGCCAGAGATGTTCAATCGGGTTCAAGTCAGGGCTCTGTCTGGGCCACTCAAGGACATTCAGAGACTTGTCCCAAAGCCACTCCTGTGTTGTCTTGGCTGTGTGCTTAGGGTCGTTGTCCTGTTGGAAGGTGAACCTTCGCCCCAGTCTGAGGTCCTGAGTGCTACGGAGCAGTGTTCTTTGCTCCGTTCATCTTTCCATCAATCCTGGCTATTCTCACAGTCCCTGCCACTGATATACATCCCCACAGCATGATGCTGCCACCACTATGCTTCACCTTAGCGATGGTTCCAGGTTTCCTCCATAAGTGACACTTGGCATTCAGGTCAAATAGTTCAATCTTGGTTTCATCAGACCAGAGAATCTTGTTTCTTGTGGTCTGTGTCCTTTAGGTGCCTTTTGGCAAACTCCAAGCAGGCTGTCATGTGCCTTTTACTGAGGAGTGGCCCGATTGGTGGAGTGCTACAGAGATGGTTGTCCTTCTGGAAAGTTGTCCTTCTGGAAAGTTCTCCCATCTCCACAGAGGATCTCTGGAGCAAAGATCCTTCTCCCCTGATTGCTCAGTTTGGCCGGGCGGCCAGCTTTAGGAAGAGTCTTGGTGGTTCCAAACTTTTCCATTTAAGAATGATGGATGCCACTGTGTTCTTGGGGACCTTCAATGCAGCAGAAATTTTTTGGTACCGTTCCCCAGATCTGTGCCTCAACACAATCCTGTCTGAGTTCTACGGACAATTTCTTTCGACCTCATGGCTTGGTTTTTGCCTCTGACATGTACTGTCAACTACAACACCTTATATAGACAGGTGTTTGCCTTTCTAAATCATGTCCAGTCAATTGAATTTACCACAGGTGGACTCCAATCAAGTTGTAGAAACATCTCAAGGATGATCAATGGAAACAGGATGCACTTGAGCCCAATTTCTAGTCTGATAGTAAAGGGTCTGAAAACGTATGAAAATAAGGTATTATCATTATTTTAAAAAATATTTACATTTGCTAAAAAGTCTAAAAACCTGTTTTCACTTCGTCATTATGGAGTATTGTGTTTAGATTGACGAGGAAACAAAGTAATTTAATCAATTTTAGAATAAGGCTGTAACGTAACAAAATTTGGAAAAAATCAAGGAGTCTGAATACTTTCCGAATGCATCAGCCTGTTGATCAATGTTAATTATCTTTACTCTGGGGTGAACATTTCTGTAAAGGAAGCTCGCTGCATGTAAGAATATTATAATAAAACTAATCTCTGGTGAGTGGAAGGATTCAGAACGACACACTCATGTGCTAATATTTGTATTTGGGCCCTATGGGAGGCCACATTGCTTTCATGTTCCTTTTCTACAGAGCCTCTCTCCAACCCTCAGCAGTACTGTCTCATCTCAATGCAGAGAATATTAATGAGAGAGAGAGAGAGAGAGAGAGACAGACAGACAGAGACAGAGAAGAGTCCCCTCTGCTAGCTGGTCCTGAGGCTCAATTCACTACCCACTACCCATAAAGCCTCAGGACAGTACTCAGGAAATCTGGCCCTACCAAATTATCACTAGGAAAAATCTATCAACTATTGGAAAGAAACCGCATCAAAGTGAACTACAATGATATTTGTCTCTAAACAGACAGTACATTGTGGCAGACTGGACACTGTGACTGATAGAAAACTGAGGAAAACACTAACTAGGTACAGACTCAGAAAGCACAGCCTGGTCATAGAGACTGGTCGTCACAGGCAAACCTGGCTGCCCAGAGAGGACAGGCTGGGCTCGTTCTGCCCACAGGAAGAGCTGTATCTTCTGTCCAACTGTGACAGATATTCTGACATAAGAAACAAATTCTACAATGAATTTTAAAACCTAAATGATGAAGACAGACTTAAATGCATACTTGGTGAAAAAACTAAATGCTGCGTTTAGGCAGCCAAATTTGTTGCCTCCTGCCACAACCTGAGGGACAGCCATTGAGAAGTATAGTGTGATTATTCATATTATTTTTCAATATTTCCCTTAGATGACACAGACCCACAAAGAATTTGAAAAACAACTGCAATTTTGATAAATTCCCATATCTATTAGGTGAAATACCACAGTGTGCCATCACATCATCAAGATTTGTGACCTGTTGCCACGAGAAAAGGGCAACCAGTGAAGAACAAACAACATTGTAAATACAACCCATATTTATGTTTATTTATTTTCCCTTTGGTACTTTCACTATTTGCACATCGTTACAACACTGTATATAGACATGATATGACATTTGAAATGTGTCTATTCCTTTGGAACTTGTGAGTGTAATGTTTACTGTTCATTTGTATTGTTTATTTCACTTTTGTTTATTATCTATTTCACGTGCTTTGTCAATGTTAACGTATGTTCCCCATGCCAATAAAGCCCTTTCAATTGAATTGAGGGAAGAGAGACAGACAGAGAGAGAGAGACAGACAAACAGAGAGAGAGAGAGACTGTGAAGAAGAGAGAATACTGTTTTTTCTTTGTATATTATGGAGCTGAATGTATTCATTGAATTTAGGATGTTAAAACTGCCATTATGCAAGAGAATGACAGAGGGATGGAAAGAAATGGAGGAGGGGGCTGCTGCCTTTTTGACGCCCAGCAGATCTGAAGGCTGTCCAGATTGCTTGGGGCAGTGGTGCGTGTTTGGGAGGGCGGTGTGACAAAATAGACGAGATGCGAATGTAATCAGGCGACGGACACCAAGATAATGTGATTGACGTGAACAACCCTGGCCATTCATCTGTTTTCTTGCCGCGGCTGCTTTCTTACGGCAATATCGTTTTATTATTTATATAATTTCCCGACGTCTGAATCCATTAGCTGTGCCAGGGGTTCTTCTGGTTAAATGTTGCTCCCACTCTGCATACAGTTCCAGTGGGAACATGTACTGGGGTTCCTTTCAATTTACCAATAAAAAAAGGCATTCAAATTCAAATCGTGTCATGACAAGCTGCTTTGGTTAACAATTGTGTTTTGGGGGTTCTGGTAGGACAGGAGGGGGCCTGGGGGGGATATATAATGAAAAAGATTGAGAGTGAAGGCTGGACTTCTGCTAGTGTATAATGTCCATTCAGCTTCACTCTGGCAGCAAGGCCTCAACCCCCTTTACGACTATGCAGTTTGTGCTCACGTAAACATACATCAAATCACCTATATCCTGTTAAGTGGAACACGAGATGACGTATATAATCTCAGGGCCTTGAGGGAAGAGGAGATGTATCTCCTTCAGCGTGAACTGACCGACAAAATAACAAATCTCTATTCTAACCCTTATTATTGACAGGCTGACTGTCACGGCAACTGTTATTATGTCCGTTGAGATAAGCTCTCATTCCCTGGGATGAACACAGCAGAAATTGAGCTAGATACAATGATTCGTAACCAGCGCAGCAGGGGACCTATTGTACACCATGGTGTGCGTGTGTGCATACCGTTGCATGTGTGAGTAATGTGTTGTCAAAGCAAGATATGTATGCTGTCCATCCACTTTATTTCCATTGAAACCAACAGTGAGTTGATGTGTCCCCATTCTGTCAATGTACGGAATAGCATAATTCCTGAGTGGTTAGAAACAGGATGGAGGATGGAAAGTAAATTGGAGGTTAAGCTCTGGCAACGTCTGTGGTTATTTTCTGCCCTCCAATCCAACCACATACTATGTACCATCCCAGGCCCCATATATATCTTTCACCTAGTTGGTTGTGCTCAGTGAGAAAGAGTTGGAAACAGAGACATTCCCAGTGGGTAACACTCTCTCTGTCCCGCTCTCTCTCTCTCCCATTCTCTCTCTTTCGCTCTCTCTCTTTCTCTCTCCCATTCTCTCGCTCACCCTATTTCACTCTCTCCCATTCTCACTCCCACTCTATTTCTCTCTCTGTCCTGATCTCTCTCCCACTCTAATTCTCTCTCTCTCTCTGTACAGTTCTCGCTCTCTCTATGTTTCTCTATCTGTCCCCCTCACTCTCTGGCTGGGGAACACTGGACAACTCACACAGACCAAGCCGCTCCTCAGTGAAGCGCACACACACACACACGCACGCACGCACGCACGCACACACACACACACACACACAGTTGAAGTCGGAAGTTTACATACACTTAATGTCCATGACACAAGTAATTTTTCAAACAATTGTTTACAGACAGATTATTTCACTTATAATTCACTGTATCACAATTCCAGTGGGTCAGAAGTTTACATATACTAAGTTGACTGTGCCTTTAAACAGCTTGGAAAATTCCAGAAAATGGTGTCATGGCTTTAGACGCTTCTGATAGGCTAATTGACATTATTTGAGTCAATTGGAGGTGTACCTTGGATGTATTTCAAGACCTACCTTCAAACTCAGTGCCTCTTTGCTTGACATCATGGGAAAATCAAAAGAAATCAGCCAAGACCTCAGAAAGTCTGGTTCATCCTTGGGAGCAATTTCCAAACGCCTGAAGGTACCACGTTCATCTGTACAAACAATAGTACGCAAGTATAAACACTATGGGACCACGCAGCCGTCATACCGCTGAGGAAGGAGATGCGTTCTGTCTCCTAGAGATGAATGTACTTTGGTGCGAAAAGTGTGAATCAATCCCAGAACAACAGCAAAGGACCTTGTGAATATGCTGGAGGAAACCGGTACAAAAGTATCTATATCCATAGTAAAACGAGTCCTATATCGACATAACCTGGAAGGCCGCTCAGCAAGGAAGAAGCCACTGCTCCAAAACCGCCATAAAAAAGCAAGACTACGGTTTGCAACTGCACATGGGATCTTACTTTTTGGAGAAATGTCCTCTGGTCTGATGAAACAAAAATAGAACTGTTTGGCCATAATGACCATCGTTATGTTTGGAGGAAAAAGGGGGAGGCTTGCAAGCCGAAGAACACCATCCCAACCGTGAAGCACTGAGGTGGCAGCATCATGTTGTGGGGGTGCTTTGCTGCAGGAGGGACTGGTGCACTTCACAAAATAGATGGCATCACGAGGAAGGAAAATTATGTGGATATATTGAAGCAACATCTCAAGACATCAGTCAGGAAGTTAAAGCTTGGTCGCAAATGGATCTTCCAAATGGGCAATGACCCATAGCATACTTCCAAAGTTGTGGCAAAATGGCTTAAGGACAACAAAGTCAAGGTATTGGAGTGGCCATCACAAAGCCCTGACCTCAATCCTATAGACAATTTGTGGGCAGAACTGAAAAAGCGTGTGCGAGCAAGGAGGCCTACAAACCTGACTCAGTTACACCAGCTCTGTCAGAAGGAATGGGTCAAAATTCACCCAACTCATTGTGGGAAGCTTGTGGAAGACTACCCAAAATGTTTGACCCAAGTTAAACAATTTAAAGGCAATACTAATTGAGTGTATGTCAACTTCTGACCCACTGGGAATGTGATGAAAGAAATAAAAGCTGAAATAAATCATTCTCTCTACTATTATTCTGACATTTCACATTCTTAAAATAAAGTGGTGATCCTAACTGACCTAAGACAGGGACTGTTTAACTGTAAATAGCACACCCGACTACCTCGTCTACATATTATTACTCACACTCTTGCTCTTTTGCACCCCAGTATCTCTACTTGCACATCATCATCTGCACATCTATCACTCCAGTATTAATGATAAATTGTAATTATTTTCGCCTCTAGGGCCTATTTCTTGCCTACCTCCCTAGTCTTCTACATTTGCAGACACTGTACATAGATTTTTCTAATTATGATTTTTTTTGTGTTATTGACTGTACGTTTTCGGCACTGCTTTGCTTTATCTCGGCCAGGTTGTAGTTGTAAATGAGAACTTGTTCTCAACTAGCCTACCTGGTTAAATAAAGGTGAAATAAAAAATAAGAACCTTGGCACTGATTGACCTGATATGAAAAAACAACTAATTGTCTCTTTCTAGCTGTCTACCCCTCACTGTGTTTCTCCACCGCTGGTTCCTGGCATGACTCTCTGATCACGAGGTGAGTCAGTTTCCTGTAAAGCCTCCAGAGACAGACCAGGCATCACAGATGACCATCACTTATAGCAACACCATGGCAACACCACAGCCCTACAGCAACGTGGCTTGAAGAGACTGGAGAGTGAGAGTTTCATACAGACTTATATATACACACAGATCAAGGCAAGATAAAAAGGAAAGGACTGATACAGTCTGCATACACAGCACATGCATTATACGTTTGCTGTGTGTATAATCTGTCTCTTCTCATGTATCGCTGCTTGATCACATCTAATCTATTTCTCTCCTTCTGAAGAGCCACTCGATAGGACGGCCTCCTGCTATCCCCGGTACAGGAAACAGAGGGCAACAACCAAGGGCTCTGTCTCTCTCTCTCTGTCCGTCCGTCTGAGGACTCCGAGGTCAATTCTCCCTCTCAGCAGGTACTCCTGAGATGAAATGAAAACTCCAATTCACACTGTCACTGTGCAATCTCCAGGCAAGGAATTGACAGTGCACCCACGCACGCACACAACGTACACGCACACGCGCACACACACATTCAGGACTGCTGCACCAACAATCAAGGAATACAAATGCATCAGTCAGATTGGATTTCCAGCTCCCACACAGTGAAGAGATGAGACAGGGGAGGCCTGCTGAAGCTCAGTTTTTGGCACAGAGTAGAAAGCCCTGCTAGATTTCCCACAGGCTAAAGCTGCCGCCATGTCTGCTGGCTTGGCTTGAAAACAGCTGTTACTTACTTCAGTGAAAGTGGTCCTGAAGTGGGAACGTGCTGTTTGTAAGAATTTCATATGGGTTGGTGCTGTAGGAATCTCATATGGGTTGGTGCTGTAGGAATCTCATATGGGTTAGTGCTGTAGGAATCTCATATGGGTTGGTGCTGAAGGAATCTCATATGGGTTAATGCTGTAGGAATCTCACATGGGTTAGTGCTGTAGGAATCTCACATGGGTTAGTGCTGTATGAATCTCATATGGGTTGGTGCTGAAGGAATCTCACATGGGTTAGTGCTGTAGCAATCTCATATTGGTTAATGCTGTATGAATCTCATATGGGTTGGTGCTGAAGGAATCTCATATGGGTTAATGCTGTAGGAGAAGACTAGGCTACTGAATGTCCCAATATATTTATCTCTCCCTTCCTCACTTTCTCCTCCTCTCCCTCCAGCTATTTCTCCCCCCATGCCTCTCTCCCTCTCTGCTTCTCTCCTCCTCTCCCTTTCTTTCTCTGGTCTGGTTGGAGTTCTTTAGTGAGATGTGAAAGTTTAGGCTGTTGACAGTGTTCCAGTGTTCAACTGCAGTGTTCCTCACCTGGCATACTGTAAAAAGCAAAACAAAGGATTGATTACTGTACTTCTATATTTCCATCAACCCTGTCTTGTGGATTTGGCTACAGGTTCTCATCCACATCACAATGGATGTTTTCATTAGCATGCGTCATCCATGGCCTGGAGAAGGGTGGCTTGTTGGGGGCCTATCATAAGTTCCTCAATCGGGGTAAGGAAAGGAGAGTATGGAGGTAAGTACAGGGTGGTAAATTATGGATCGATCTGAAACTTGCTTGCACCATTTGAGCATGGTGGAACCTGACATTATCCCACACAATGACATAGGTCACGCCATCAGCTCTACAGACCTGATTTAGCTCATCAAGGAAGGTTACAAGGAGAGCTGCATTATATGATCCAATACGAGGTCTGCGTCCCACCACACCATCTTCCGATACAGCCGCACACATGGTGATGTTGGCCCCACGTTGTCCAGGTACTTGGATGGTTGCCCACTGGCCAATGAAATTCCGACCTCTCCTCCTTGTCTTGGCCAGGTTGAAGCCTGCCTCATCCAAAAAGAGGAATTTGTGATGGTTTTCATCAGCATCCAGTTCCATCACCCTCTACAACTATGAGAGTAGCCTAATGTTCAGTGCATGCTGAAGACTTACTGGTTCTCATTGCGGAAAGTTCTGATGATTGAGGCCACGGTTGATCTTCTGAGGTTTGGTTGAATCATTGTAGCTGCCTCGGTCATTGTCATGCCATGATTTATGACACGGTCTACAACTATTGCTCGGATTTCATTGGACACTCTTTGCTGTTGCTGCCTCTGTCTTGGTCCATGGCCTTGTCCTCTACCACGCCCCCCCCCCCCCCCCCCCC
>QNTS01004849.1:63164-88806 GCA_003317085.1 Hucho hucho
AGAGAGAGAGACAGAGAGAGAGACAGAGAGAGAGACAGAGAGAGAGAGAGAGACAGAGAAATAGAGAGGGAGAGAGCGAGAGACAGAGAGAGAGAGACAGATAGACAGACAGAGAGAGAGACAGATAGACAGACAGAGAGAGAGACAGGGAGAGAGAGAGAGACAGAGAGAAGGACAGAGAGAGAGAGAAAGATAGAGACCGATAGAGACAGAGAAAGAGAGACAGAGAGAGACAGAGAGAGAGAGACAGAGAGAGACAGAGAGAGACAGAGAGAGAGAGAGAGAGAGAGAGAGGGAGAGGGAGAGAGAAAAGGCTATGTGCTCACTGATCACAAAATGAGGTGGAAACTGAGCCAAATGTATGACCACACTAGAGATACATACATGTTTTCCATAGATCCACAAATAATTTGAAAACAAATGTAAACATCGATAAACTCCTGCTATCTCTAAGGTGAAATACCTCATTGAGCAACCACAGCAGCAAGATTGTGCCCTGTTGTCATGAGAAAGGTAAACCATACAAAACATATACATACAAACATCAACTACATCATACCTGCCCAGACCCACTAGCTCACACCACCAACTACGTCATACCTGTCCAGACCCACTAGCTCACACCACCAACTACATCATACCTGCCCAGACCCACTAGCTCACACCACCAACTACGTCATACCTGTCCAGACCCACTAGCCCACACCACCATCTCCATTGCCCTTATCACTCAGAATTGGCCACAAAATGTAATGTTGAATTTTTGTTTATTGTTTATTTCACTAGCTTTGGCAAAGTAAACACATGTTTCCTATGCCAATAAAGTCCATTTGAATTGATATAGAGAAATAGACCTCAATGACCTATGAAGTTCATATTTTATTGGGAACCAACTGTGACGTTCATTTTAATCTCTCTGTTTCTTTACAGTGTTTCATGGGTTCTATCAGCCAGTTCCCCCAACTAACCCCTAATGAATCCTTCTTTAGATTTATGGGCTGCGTCATAAATGACATCCTATTCCCTATGTAGTGCATTACTTTTAACCAGGGCCCATAGGGTTTGGGTCAAAAGTAGTGCACTATATAGGGTATAGGATACCATTTGGGATTGAATCACAGAGAAGAGCCATGGCCCTTAGAGCAACTCCCTGTGGACAGTAAAGTTAGGTATTATGGAGCCTATATTAGGTGTTTACTGCTTGTTAACTTCTTAGGGAGCGGCTGCCGAGGAGACGGTTTTGGAGAGTCTGGCGTGCCCAAAGTAAAATGCCTGCCATTCAGGCCCAGAAAATAGGATATGCACATAATTAGTACTATTGGATAGGAAACACTCTGAAGTTTCTAAATGTGTTCAATAATGTATGTGAGCATAACAGAAGTGATATAGCAGGCAAAAATCCAAGGAAAATCCATACGGATTTGCAGTTTTTTTTTAAATGACCTTTTTCTCCATTGTGGCTATTCATTTCTCTGTTATGTAGGACTGAAACTGCAGTACCTATGGCTTCCACAGGATGTCAACAGTCTTTAGACAAGGTTTCAAAACAATAGGGCTAAAGGGAATCGTATAGAAGAAGATTTACTGAAGGAAGTGGAAATGACAAAATACTTTTTTCGGTCACGAGAACGAGAGCGTGCCTCACTTTATTTTCCTTTCTTATCAGTCAGGCTACAATTCGGTTGAAATATTATAGTAAATATACATAAAATGATACCTAAGGAAACATTAAAAATTATGTTTGATTTGTTTAGAGAAATATGATAGGTATAATTTGAACGCGTTCTCTTCACGGTTCTATGGGCGACTCGACGGTGGATTTTATGAACATAACGCTCCCTAAGTAGTTAAGCCCTGCTAGCAGCTCCCAGCCTGGGGACATACAGCTCCATCACTTTCATTAGAGGCTGCCTGGAGAGGGGGCTAAGCCGACTATAGAGTGCACTAGTTTTGGCCTCCAATTCCCTATATAGTGCACTACTTTTGGCCTCCTATTCCCTATATAGTGCACTAGTTTTGGCCTCCTATTCCATATATAGCGGACTACTTTTGGCCTCCTATTCCATATATAGCGGACTACTTTTGGCCTCCTATTCCCTATATAGTGCACTAGGTTTGGCCTCCTATTCCCTATATCGTGCACTGGTTTTGGACTCCTATTCCCTATATAGTGCACTACTTTTGGTCTCCTATTATAACGCCCAACGCAGGAGATGAGAAGCAGGTACAGGGAGTGAACCATTTAAAGTAGACGGACATGCAGGGACAGCGTCTGGACTTAAACACGACAAACTGTGCTACTACAGGGAATAAGCTCACTGGTCACCATAGCAGCACCCACCATCCCACGGAGCACCATCAGGGACAATCAACAAAGTGAGGGAGTCCAGGTGAGTCCAATGAGTGCAGCTGTGCATAATGATGGTAACAGGTGCGTATGATGATGGGTAGCCTGGCGCCCGCGAGCGCCAGGGAGGGGGAGCAGGGAGCAGGCATGAAACCTATTCCCTATATCGTGCACTAGTTTTGGCCTCCTATTCCCTATATCGTGCACTAGTTTTGGCCTCCTATTCCCTATATCGTGCACTAGTTTTGGCCTCCTATTCCCTATATAGTGCACTAGTTTTGGCCTCCTATTCCCTATATCATGCACTGGTTTTGGCCTCCTATTCCCTATATCGTGCACTGGTTTTGGCCTCCTATTCCCTATATAGTGACCCTTTTGACCTAGTGTACTAGGGTCTATTTCAGATGAATTCTTGGTGTATGGGAGAGGGTTGTGTTGATCAAAACGGTCCCTCAGAGGTAAAGCAACCCCCTCCCTGGCAGTGTCATCCTCCTGTCTCTCGTCTCTTCCCTCCCTGGCAGTGTATCTTCCTCCTGTCTCTCGTCTCTTCCCTCCCTGACAGTGTGTCTTCCTCCTGTCTCTCGTCTCTTCCCTCCCTGGCAGTGTATCTTCCTCCTGTCTCTCGTCTCTTCCCTCCCTGTCAGTGTGTCTTCCTTCCTGCTGTCTCTCGTCTCTTCCCTCCCTGGCAGTGTATCTTCCTCCTGTCTCTCATCTCTTCCCTCCCTGACAGTGTGTCTTCCTCCTGTCTCTCATCTCTTCCCTCCCTGACAGTGTATCTTCCTCCTGTCTCTCCTTCTCTCCTCTCTTCATCCTGCCTCCAGTCTCTCCTCTCCTCGCCTCTCTGCATCTTCTCTTGTCCTCCCCTCTCCTCTCCTCTCTCCTCTTCTCTTCTTCTCTCTTCTCCTCTTCTCTTCTCCTTTCTTCACCTCTCTTTTGCCTTGTGCCTCTTCTCCTCTACTCTCCTCCTCCTGCCTATTTTCCTCTCCTCTCCTCCTCCTGTCTCCTCTCCTAGCCTCTCTGCCTCTTCTCCTCTCTTTTCCACTCCTTTCCTCCTGCCTCCTCTCCTCTGGCTCTACAGAGGATCACAGCACTACTGATCTCTAGAGACAGGTCCTGTTCTGCTTCCTGCTGCTCCAGCCATAACCCTGCCACTGGGCCTCAAACACACACGCACGCACCACGCGCATAGAAACAAATGCAAGCGCACAGACAAACATACAAGTCATCATATGCACACAAACATACACACACACACACACACACACACAGCCAAAGGCCTGTACAAGTCTTCATAAATCAGAAGCTGCTGCCATTAGTGTGGTGCTTCCTCAGCAGCCCAGCTGTGTCACCACAGCCACAGCCACTGTCATGACACCAGTCCCATCCACACAGTAACAGAGAAGGGGGGTCAAGGGGGGAAGCAGCCATCCACACAGTAACAGAGAAGGGGGGTCAAGGGGGGGAAGCAGGGGAAGCAGCCATCCACACAGTAACAGAGAAGGGGGGTCAAGGGGGGGAAGCAGGGGAAGCAGCCATCCACACAGTAACAAGGAAGGGGGGTCAGGAGGGGGAAACAGCAATCCACGTTGTTTTAATTAATTTATCTGAGGCTGTGGTTATGTTTACCAGTTGGATTGGATCCTCATTCCTCACACACACAGATACCCATATACTGTAGAAGCACAAACAGTGGTCTTTATTTACACAGAAATTCTCTCTCCCTCTCCCTTTCACTGTCGTCACAACACACACACAACACACACACACCTCCAGCCATCTCCCAGTGCTGCTGAGGAGGCAGAGCTGTGACACCGGGATGAATAGGTGTGTGGTGTAACTGGGCTCCTGACTGTCCTCTGGAGGTGAGGACAAAATGCTAAATCACCCCTGCTTTGGGGTGCTTACGGCCGCCCGTGAACACACTCATCCATTTCCCCACTATGAAATGCCTACCAACAGACCTACAGTAGGCTCACTTCAGCTACAGACGGATCTTCAAATCAAAGCTTTATGTTGAAAACTATGAATCTGAGTCACTGATTCCAATACAGTTCAACTACAATAAAGGATATTTGAAATAATATTATCATAGGGATGTTTCAATGTCTTTATTTGACATTACTGCCATGTATTACACTGACTCTCATGAGGGACAGTACAGTACTGCACTTGCTTGGCTCTGGACTCTGTGTGGGCTTTCTGGTTTGTGTCTCCTGACCGCTTCCCACAGGGAGGAATTCTCACATTGTAACATGGTAGTTTAGGGAACCGCACAGCTCTTTCCCCTCCGACTGAGCTGTGTGGGCCAAAGAGCTCCATTCAGAGCCAGGAGAAAACAGACAGCAAGGTTGAAGAGAGAGGGACACACACATTAGAAAGGAGGACAGCCCCCCAAACTGACAGAGAACTAAATAAATCACCAAAGAGTCATTCACTATATGGGTGCATATAGAGTAATACAGTATGTAGTACTGTGACCAGGATGGTCTATTCACCTGACTGTAGGTATGACTGTAGGTATGACTGTAGGTACCGTATGACTGTAGGTATGAATGTAAGTATGACTGTAGGTGTGGTCTAGACACAGTGTGATCCTCCCTCTGTGGAAGACAGAGAACAGAACAGTTAGCTGGTGCTGCTGGTGGTGACTGAGTTAGTGTGAGAAGGTCCCTGGCATGCGTTCAGACAGGACAGCTTTGAAGAGGGCTGGGAGCTATGGACAGCCCACAAGAGAGAGGAACAGACCGGAAGACAGGCAGTTGTCCAAGAGGTGTCTGCTTTTAATGCAATCCTCTCTCTCTCCACACAATACACACTTGCAGTTAAAGTTAAATGTCTTCCACTTATAATGGTTCTAAAACCAGACACTGGAGATTTCTCTCCATGCTCATTCCTTCATTCCAATGTTTCATCCTTATCCCCTGTCTCACTCAGTCTCACTCAGTCTCCTTCAGTCTCCCTCATCCTCTTTTAGTCTCACTCAGTCTCACTCAGTCTCCTTCAGTCTCCCTTCTCCCCTCAGTCTCCCTTCTCCCCTCAGTCTCCCTCAGTCTCCTTCAGTCTCCCTCAGTCTCCCTTCTCCCCTCAGTCTCCCTCAGTCTCCCACAGTCTCACTCATCGCCTCAGTCTCCCTGAGACCCTCTTCTCCCCTAAGTCTCTCTCAGTCTCCGTCAGTCTCCCTCATCCCCTAATTCTCTTTTAGTCTCCCTCATTCTCACTCAGTCTCCTTCAGTCTCTGTCTCCATCAGTCTCCCTCATCCCCTCATTCTCTTTTAGTCTCCCTCAGTTTCACTCAGTCTCCTTCAGACTCCCTCAGTCTTCCTCAGTCTCTCTCACTCTCACTCACTCTCCATCAGTCTCCTTCAGTCTCCCTCAGTCCCCTCAGTATCCCTCATCCCTTAGTCTCTCTCATTCTCCATAATCTTTTCAGTCTCACTCATCCCCTCAGTCCCCCTCAGTCTCCCTCAGTCTCCTTCAGTCTCCCTCATCCCCTCAGTCTACTTCAGTCTCCCTCATCCCCTCAGGCTCCTTGATTCTCCTTCAGTCTCCCTCATCCCCTCAGTCTCCTTCAGTCTCCCTAAGGCTCCCTTCTCCCCTGTCTCCCTCAGTCTCCCTCATCCCCTCAGCCTCCTTCAGTCTCCATCAGTCTCATTCATCCCCTCAGTCTCCCTCAAACTCCCTTCTCCCCTCAGTCTCCCTGAGACTCCCTTCTCCCCTAAGTCTCTCTCAGTCTCCGTCAGTTTCCCTCACCCCCTCATTCTCTTTTAGTCTCCCTCAGTCTCACTCAATCTCCTTCAGTCTCTAAGTCTCCATCAGTCTCACTCAGTCTCTCAGTCTCCCTCAGTTCCTTCAGTCTCCTTCAGTCTCCTTCAGTCTCCTTCAGTCTCCTTCAGTCTCCTTCAGTCTCTCAGTCTCCTTCAGTCTCTCAGTCTCCTTCAGTCTCCTTCAGTCTCTCAGTCTCCATCAGTCTCCCTCATCCCTTCATTCTCTTTTAGTCTCCCTCAGTTTCACTCAGTCTCCTTCAGACTCCCTCAGTCAGTTTCTCTCAGTCTCCCTTCTCCCCTCAGTCTCCCTCAGTCTCCCTCAGTCTCCTTAAGTCTCCCTCATCCCCTCAGTCTCCTTCAGTCTCCTTCAGTCTCCCTCAGTATGCATCACATCCTGCACTTGACTGATTTCATGATGTTCTGAAACCTTTCCCTCTCTCTGCTTTAGGCCCACAGAAGTTTCTCATATTTAACATCCTGGTTTTGGAACGGTTTCTCTCTCCTCTCTATCTATCTGTGTTTTAACAGCTTAAGGCTGATTTTCCTTTGCGGTGGACTGAGCTGTATAAGTGTCTATGCCGTGCCAGTATACTGTCAGCTCCTTTCGTTACGCCTCCCTCCCTCCACTCCACAGACATCAACTACATCTACAGGGACTCAGGAATTAAGCTGAATATGTCTTAGGGGACATGATGAGTCGGCACTTTCTGCTCGGAGTTCAGCACTTAACGGAGGGAGCAGTGTAGAGAGGGAGAGACAGAGAGACAGAGAGAGACAGAGAGAGAGAGACAGAGAGAGAGACAGAGAGAGAGACAGAGATGGAGACAGTGAGAGAGAGAGAGACAGAGAGACAGCGAGAGAGAGAGAGAGAAGTGTTTGAGTCAGAGAAAGACTCTAAAACCTCTGTGTCTCGTCTCCTGGGATCAGCAATATGGCTGTCAGATACCTGAGGGCTATTTCTGTTCCCTCTCCCCCACTTGCTGGCTCATTACTGGGCCTGAGCTCTGCCAGAGCTGGCCTGTCTCATGGAGAAGGGAAGAGGGAGGAGGAGACGAGGGAGGAGGAGAGGAGCTGCTTCCCAGCAAACCGGGAACATTCCCAGAACATTAGCTAAGTACTAGTTAGGGTTTTATCTAACATCAGGAAAATAACATCCTAAGGAAATTCACATATTTTTTTTGTATGGAATGTTCTCCTAACATTCACTAAAATGTTGTGCACAACATCTTTAACAACCACCACAGAACATTCCCCAAAAGAGGAGGAGATGCCAATTCTGGCCCCCAAAGAAGGACTGTACAACAAATACTTTGTGCTGCACATGTGAGAAATACATCTGCAAAGTCCATGCACACACACTTGCATACTGTCCTACATGTGCTAACTAGAGTTGATTGATTTATGTTCTTCACGTTTTTGTTTTGTATCTATTATCTTATTTTATTCTTTGTTATTGTTGTTGTTTATGCACCTTGTGGGTGGGGGCAATGGTTCAAAAAATGGGAGAAGACTAGTATTTTGTAGTTGAATTCCTCATTGTACAGTATATAAGAATATATCACTATGTTGCCAAAAAAGTTCAAGACTTATTGTTTCCCTTCAATAAAATGCATTCAAAACGACTTTCTGCACATTTCTGCTACTTTCTTAGGCTATACAAGTGCTATCTCTTGCTAAAAAATTATGTTTACACCTATGCAGTACCTTTAGCAGTAATCATAATAATAATAGACCTCTACTTTAGAAAATAAAACAATTATGACAGGTGTGTTGTAATAAAAACGAGTGGTGTCCAATTATCAAATGCAGTCCCTGTGTATTTTGAAGAGGGAAAACCCAGATATTTACAGTTTGTGATGAATGACAGGTTGTTTCTTCATACAAAATAGATTTGGGGTTTAAAATTCAGTTAAGCTGCTTTATTTTAGGGGTTTAGTGAATTTGGGTCGTTTTTGACCCTTAGGACAAGGGGAGTCTACAGAATGTTAAGACTACACAACGGTTAAAGAACACAGCAAGGCTGTTCTGTCAACATTCCTGCAACATCCAAGGAATGTTTTGTGCACCCTGATACAAACATTATCTGAATGTCAGCACAACTTGACAGTTGTAGTGTTTTGGGAAGGTACAGTATATCTCTTGTGATATCCCCACAATGTTCCCACAACCAAAATACACTGAACAAAAATATAAACGCAACATGCAACAATTTCAAAGATTTTACTGAGTTACAGTTCATATAAGGAAATCAGTAAATTTAAATAAATAAATTAGGCCCTAATCTATGGATTTCACATGACTGGGAATACAGATATATATATATCTGTCTGTCATAAATACGTAAAGAAAAAGGTGCGGATCAGAAAACCAGTCAGTATCTGGTGTGACCACCATTTGCCTCATGCGGCACGACACATCTCCTTTGCATAGAGTTGATCAGGCTGTTGATTGCTGTTGGCTGTTGATTGTGGCCTGCGAGAACTGGAACACTCTGTCATACATGTCAATCCAGAGCATGCCAAACATGCTCAATGGTTGACATGTCTGGTGAGTATGCAGGTGGATGAATGGCACGAGAATGGGCCTCAGGATCTCATCACGGTATCTCTGTGCATTCAAATTGCCATCGATAAAATGCAATTGTGTTCGTTGTCCATAGCTTATGCCTGCCTATACCATAAGCATTCCACCACCATGGGGCACTCTGTTCACAACGTTGACATCAGCAAACTGCTCACCCACACAACGCCATCTGACCGGTACAGTTGAAACCTGGATTAATCCGTGAAGAGCACACTCAATGCCAGTTGCCATTGAAGGTGAGCATTTGTCCACTGAAATCGGTTACAATGCCGAAATGCAGTCAGGTCAAGACTCTGGTGAGGACGACCAGCACGCTGAAGAGCTTCCCTGAGACGGTTTATGACACCCTGTGCAGAAATTCTTTGGTTGCAGCAATTCTTTGGTAGTGCAAAGCCACAGTTTCATCAACACCAGGGCTGGCGTGGTTACACGTGGTCTGCGGTTATGAGGCCGGTTGGAAGTACTGTCAAATTATATAAAACGGCGTTAGCCTCCAATTCCGACTTATGGTAGAGAAATTAACATGCAATTATCTGGCAACAGCTCTGGTGGACATTCTTGCAGTCAGAATGGCAATTGCACGCCCCTTCAAAACTTGAGACACCTGTGGCATTGTATTGTGTGACAAAACTGCACATTTTAGAGTGACCTTTTATTGTCCCCAGCACAAGGTGCACCTGTGTAATGATCATGCTGTTTAACCCAGCTTCTCGATATGCCACACCTGTCAGGTGGATGCTTTATCTTGGAAAATGAGAAATTCTCACTAACAGGGATGTAAACAGATTAGTGCACAACATTTTTGAGAAATAAGCTTTTTTTTGCATATGGAAAATTTCTGGGCTCTTTAATTTCATCTCAAACATAGGCCCAACACTTTACATGGTGCGTTTATATTTTTGTTCAGTATAAATGTTGTAATAACTTTTAAAGAACATAAAAAAATGTGTTCAGTAATAGAAACGTAATAATCAGCACAAATGGACAGTTTTTGTGCTTTGGGATCATATCTCATGTCATGTACACACAATGTTCCCACAACCTAATGAAATATTCCGGGAACCTTTAAAGAACAGACAAAATGTGTTCTGTGAACGTTCTTGTAACATCAGGTGAATGTTTTTGACACCCTAAAAGAAACATTGTAGAATCAGCCACACAACTGGACAGTTTTTGAGTTTTGGGAAGATATATTTTGTGATGTCTCCTCAATGTTCCTACCAGACTGTTCCCACAACCTAATAAAACATTTGGGGAACCTTTAAAGAACAGAGTTAATGTGTTCTAGAAACGTTCTTGCAACATCATGCAAAGGTTTTATAAAAACATTCTATGATCATCACCACGACTGAACAGTTTTTATGTTATGAGAACATTTGCAGCGACCTAATGAATGTTCTGGGAACTTTCACAGAACCAATTTTGATTAGCTGGGTGGTCTGTCTTTAGGATATCACTGCCTAATGATGGGAGTGGAATAGAAACCACACACTGGTGTTATACCACTGACTCACTTTGAGACTCAGAGAGTGGGGTGGGGCACAGCAAGAAATAGGACATTTTTCTTTCTTCTTGTTCTGAGGAGAGTACAGAATGTGCGTCACACGGGAAGAAATCATGTGTTTGTGACAGTTTTCAAATAGATATAATAAGGTCTGGAAAAGCACCTGTTTCCAGGCAGAGTTAGAACTACAAATCACTACTGCACTGGCCACGGCGTGTCCATGTAGGCGTGTCCATGTAGGCGTGTCCATGTAGGCGTGTCCATGTAGGCGTGTCCATGTAGGGAGACAGAGTAATGGGTGGAGGGGTGGAGTCTAAAGGAACTGCACCTTAAATACAGTGCATTCAGAAAGTATTCAGAACCCCTTGACTTTTCGCTTTGTCATTATGGGGCATTGTGTGTAGATTGATGAGGGGAAAAAAGTATTTAAACAATTTTAGAATGACAAAATGTGAAAAAAGTCAAGGGGTCTGAATACTTTCGATTGCACTGTATCTGTCTTTCTGCCTGTTGGCTGGTCTCTGTAGCTAGGGGACTATGGACAAGGACATACCAATAACTTGAGTGTCTGTCTCTCCTGTTGACCAACTCAGTGGCCGTGTGGTTAGTGTGTCCGCCCAGAGATTGGACGGTTGTGAGTTTAATCCCCGGCTGAGTCATATCAAAGACTCTAAAAATGGGACCCCAATGCGCCTGTGCTTGGCACTCAGCATTAAGGTGATAAGGCCCTGTGATAGACTAGTGCCCTCTCCAGGGGGGTTTCATGAAACAGAAGATTGACTCCTGCCCTATGAGCTGGCTACTTACCTGTGTCTACTGTGACAAAATCTATAAATGTAAGTATAGCCATGTTGCCTGGCTGTGCCCTCGAGGTGAAACCTGTGCTGAGGAGCACCAAGACACACATGCAGGCCCGAATGCAGAGAGACAGAAACACACACACCCTCCATCTGTATCTAGTCTCTAACTCTGAAGCCCCCTCTCTGCTGTCAAACACATGGCACTACTACATCAAAGGCCTCTCAACCCAAAAGTGCTCTTTCTGCTGTGAAAGGAGAGATCCTCAGGCGTCACTTCTCTATTGGTAGTTTTCCACCCTGAGGTGTAAAGTGTGCTGTAGGAGAGTAACAGAAAATGGAGTGGCCCTAGAGAAGTAGCTGGCTCTGCTCTAATCTCAGTATGACCAACCCACCCACCCACCCAAGTGGAGCAGTGGGGCACACAGCTGACAGAGTGACACTGGCTCTGAGCCCCTGTGACAGACAGGGCCACCACTGGCTCTGAGCCACTGTGACAGACAGGGCCACCACTGGCTCTGAGCCCCTGTGACAGACAGGGCCACTGCTGGCTCTTTGTGTGTGAGTGTGTATGTGTGTTAACGTGTGTGTGAACAAATGCCTTCTGGTGCCAGAGGTGCATGCACTGCCACCACCTCAAGTGTGTGTATGTTTGAAAGGGGTGGAGGTGGGGGGGTGTATGTGTGAAAGGGTTGGGGGTGGGGATGGGGGTCGGGGTGTAGGAGCACGTGGAGGTGTACAGATGTAGGATCTTAATTTCAAATCAAATCAAATTTTATTGGTCACATATACATGGTTAGCAGATGTTAATGCGAGTGTAGCAAAATGCTTGTGCTTCTAGTTCCAACAGTGCAGAAATATCTAACAAGTAATCTAACAATTCCCCAACAACTACCTAATACACACATATCTAACAAGTAATCTAACAATTCCCCAACAACTACCTAATACACACATATCTAACAAGTAATCTAACAATTCCCAACAACTACCTAATACACACATATCTAACAAGTAATCTAACAATTCCCAACAACTACCTAATACACACATATCTAACAAGTAATCTAACAATTCCCCAACAGCTACCTAATACACACATATCTAACAAGTAATCTAACAATTCCCAACAACTACCTAATACACACAATCTAACAAGTAATCTAACAATTCCCAACAACTACCTAATACACACATATCTAACAAGTAATCTAACAATTCCCAACAACTACCTAATACACATAATCTAACAAGTAATCTAACAATTCCCAACAACTACCTAATACACACATATCTAACAAGTAATTTAACAATTCCCCAACAACAACCTAATACACACATATCTAACAAGTAATCGAACAATTCCCAACAACTACCTAATACACACATATCTAACAAGTAATCTAACAATTCCCAACAACTACCTAATACACACATATCTAACAATTCCCAACAACTACCTAATACACACATATCTAACAAGTAATCTAACAATTCCCAACAACTACCTAATACACACATATCTAACAAGTAATCTAACAATTCCCAACAACTACCTAATACACACATATCTAACAAGTAATCTAACAATTCCCAACAACTACCTAATACACACATATCTAACATTAAGGCGAGTGAAATATTATCGCTAATATTCATAAAAGGATAGCTAAGGATACATTTTAACTGGTATTTGATTTGTTTAGGAAAAGTTTATAGGTATATTTGAATGCATTCTCTTCACGTTTCAATGGGCGATTCGACGTTGGATTTTCTGAACATAACGCGCCAACCAAACGGAGATTTAGGGATATAATAAATTACTTTTTCTAACAAAAGAACCATTGGATGTCTTCGTTGGACAGTTGGGAAGCCCTCAGCAGAAGTTATTCAACAGGTAAGGGATTTGTTTTCGCTGTGAAATGTGTTTTGTGTGAACCGCGATGGTTTATGTTTTCATGCTAATGGTAAATATTGGAGGTGCTACCCTCAAACAATCAAATGTTGTGCTTTCGCCGTAAAGCCTTTTTGAAATCTGACAACGCTGTGATATTGCCAAGAAGCAGAGCTTTTGATGACTATGCAACACTTGTATATTGATGAATGTTTAATAATTCAACTTTTGGATTTTGAATTTGGCGCCTTGCATTTCACCGGGTAGTGTCGGGAGTGGGCGCCCCACCACTCCATAAGTAGTTAAAGTGACNGCGATGGTTTATGTTTTCATGCTAATGGTAAATATTGGAGGTGCTACCCTCAAACAATCAAATGTTGTGCTTTCGCCGTAAAGCCTTTTTGAAATCTGACAACGCTGTGATATTGCCAAGAAGCAGAGCTTTTGATGACTATGCAACACTTGTATATTGATGAATGTTTAATAATTCAACTTTTGGATTTTGAATTTGGCGCCTTGCATTTCACCGGGTAGTGTCGGGAGTGGGCGCCCCACCACTCCATAAGTAGTTAAAGTGACTAGTGATCCAAGTGTCCAGTGATTGGGTCTCAATACAGTATATACATGTGATATGAGTAATGTAAGGAATGTAGGCATTATTAAAGTGGCATTATTTAGAGTGGCATTGTTTAAAGTGACTAGTTATCCATTTATTAAAGTGGCCAGTGATTGGGTCTCAATGTGGGCAGCAGCCTCTCTGAGTTAATGATTGCTGTTTAGCAGTCTGATGGCCTTGAGATAGAAGCTGTTTCTCAATCTCTCGGTCACAGCGTTGATGCACCTGTACTGACCTCGCCTTCTGGATGATAACGGTGTGAACAGGCAGTGGCTCAGGTGGTTGTGTTGTCCTTGATGATCTTTTTGGCCTTCCTGTGACATCGGGTGCTGTAAGTATCATGGAGGGCAGGTAGTTTGCCCCCGGTGATGTGTTGTGCAGACCACACTACCCTCTGGAGAGCCTTGCGGTTGAGGGCGGTGCAGTTGCCGTACCAGGTTGTGATACAGCCCGACAGGATGCTCTCGATTGTGCATCTGTAAAAGTTTGTCATGTTTTTGGGGGACAAGCCAAAATGCGGTGGATCGCGCTTTCAGTTTTTTCCGAATGCCGCCATCCAGCCACGGTTTCTGGTTAGGGTAGATTTTAATAGTCACAGTGGTTACAACATCTCCAATGCACTTATTTATAAACGCACTCACCGAGTCAGTGTATAGATCTATGTCGTTCTCTTAGGCTGACTGGAACATATTCCAGTCGGCGTGATCAAAACAATCTTGGAGCGTGGCTTCCGATTGGTCAGTCTAGCGTTGAATTGTTCTCGTCACTGGTACATCCTGTTTGAGTTTCTGCCTATAAGCCAACACGAGCAAGATGGCGTTGTGGTCGGATTTGACGAAGGGAGGGCAGGGGAGGGCTTTGTATGCATCGCGGAAGTTAGAGTAGCAGTGGTCGAGAGTATTAGCCCTACGTGTTGTGCAATCAATATGCTGATAAAATGTAGGTAGCATTGATCTCAAATTGGCTTTGTTAAAATCCCCAGCTACAATAAATGCAGCCTCCGGGTATATAGCTTCCAGTTTACATAGAGTCCAGTGAAGTTCCTTGAGGGCCATCTTGATGTTCAATGAGGGTGGGGGGGGGGGTGTACACAGCTGTGACTATAACTGACGAGAATTTCTTGGTAGGTAGAATGGACGGCATTTAATTGTAAGGAATTCTAGTTCGGGTGAGCAGAGTTCCTGTGTGTTGTTATGATTACATCATGAGTTGTTAATCATAAAGCATACACCCCTACCCTTCCTTTTTATCTCTGTCTGCACGATGCATGGAGAAGCCCGGTGGCTGGACCGATTCCGACAACATATCCCGAGAGAGCCATTTCTGTGAAACAGAGAATGTTACAGTCTCTGATGTCTCTCTGGAAGGCAACCCTTGCTCGAATTTCGTCTACCTTGTTGTCAAGAGACTGGACATTGGCGAATATTATACTCGGGAGCGGTGAGTGATGTGCCCATTTACGAAGCCTGACCAGAAGACCGCTCCTTCTGCCCCTTCTGTGTTTCCGTTATTTTAGGTCAGCTGCTGGGATTAGATCCATTGTCCTGGGTGGTGGTCCGAAGAGAGGATCTGCTTCGGGAAAGTTGCATTCCTGGTCGTAATGTTGGTAAATTGACGTTGCTTTTATATCCAATAGTTCTTCCCGGCTGTATGTAATAAGACTTAAGATTTCCTGGGGTAACAATGTAAGAAATAATACATTAAAAAAACAAAATACTGCAGTTCCTAAGAACGCGAAGCGAGGTGACCATCTCTGTTGGCGCTATCTTTGATCACCCTGTTGCAGGAAAACTTTCCTGCATGTGAAACTTGTAGTGTGTTTCTGAAGTTTGTAATTTCCACTTTGAAATTTACGACATATCAACTACTACAGAATGTCCATTAATTGTAATCCACACAATAATCCACATTTTCTCTTGTTGCAGGATTATTTTCCTGCAGTAGCAGACTTGCTCAAATTAAGATCCTACACCTGTAGAGAGGTTAGTGTTTTTCAGGTTCCTGCCTCAGAGAAAGCATCGGAGGCAGAACTGTGGCAGAGCTAACACTCCACTCATTAGAGTGAGCGGTATTGACTGAGTGCCATCGGAGATGTGTGGAGTGTGTTGGCGCTGGGGTATTCAAGCATGCAGCAACACAATACAAGTACACCTACAAGGATGCCTGTCATTCTGTTACACAAGCAAATAAACAACAAGGCCCCATTGATCACTACTGACAGGAGGCAAAATGAGCCCTCAGTCGCACATGAAGAAAACCAATGGTGAAAATTCTGTCTCCCCCAATCACTCAGTCTTCCGCTGGACACTAATCTGAACCAATGGGTGTTTAGAAATAGTGTTGCTGCTACGCTGATCTACGCCAACATCAAGCTAAGACACTTGAGTGGCCCTCGGCCTCTAGGGTTGGGGTCAATTACATTTCAATTGAAATCAATTCAGAGAGTAAACCAAATTTCTATCCATTCCCACATGTTCCTAATTGAAAAGCATTGAAGAGTATTGGAAATAGAATTTCAGCGTACTTCCTGAATTGACTGGAATTGAAATGTATGAGCAGTGGTGTGTGATTGGGCCATCTCAGATTTTGCCTACATTAGCATCCTGTCAGAAGGCAAGGCTGCAATGACAGACAGGCAGGTGTGTGGTTCTCTCTGTGCTCTAAAGTCCTCTTGCAGCTTGGCATGGTTAATCTTCACCACCACCACCACACACTGCACCTCTCACAATAGCAACATACACAGTCTGCTCTGCTCTGTAACCAGAAAGTGGCTACCTTCCACCACCATGACCCAAAAAGCTTCATGGGAAATGAGCAGACCATCCCAGACCAGACAGTACAGTATACAATCATTAGTATACAGTCAGTCTGTGCTGCAGCCAAGGCAAGGTGTACTGTGTGATGTTGAAGTAATAAAGTAGTTCACAATTCCTCAACACAGCTTAACATGGCTTTCAACCAAAGCTCCAGCTTCCGGATAAAGCTTACCATGTCACACGTTCCATAAATCAGGGTTTCCCGAACTCTGATTCAAATAACCAACTCATCTTCAATCTTTGCTTATTGGAATCAGCTGTATAGTGCTAGGGCAAAGAAAAACGCACCCAGTTTGTCCTGACCTGTCCTACATCTGTGGCTCCTGCACCTGTTGACCTGTGGTGACTCCCTGTGACTACTGGATTATCCGGGCCAGAACAGAGAAGGGCCACTAGGAGGTGTTTTATACAAACACACATTCACAACACGCATGGCCCCACTGTGGCATGCAGGGCTTTAATCTTGCTTCATTGGGGATTATGCAGCATGGAACTGCAGTGTGTATAAGATAAACAGAGAGAGAGAGAGAGCGAGAGAGAGACAGAGAGAGACAGAGAAAGAGAGAAAGATAGAGACAGAAAGATAGACAGAGAGAGAGAGAAATATAGAGAGACCGAGAAAGAGTGAGAGAGAGAAAGAGAGAAAGATAGAGACAGAAAGATAGACAGAAAGAGAGAGAAAAAGAGAGAGAAAGAGAGAGAGAGAGAGAGAGAGAGAGAGGGGGAGAGAGAGAGCGAGAGAGATAGATAGAGAGAGAGAGGTGATACACAGGGCCTTGTCCAGACTCATCTCATTTACTGACTCACCACCCATCAGCCCCCTCTCTACCTCCACCACCAACCCACCCCTCCCCTACGGCAGAGATTAACCACAGCAAATTGGCCAATCATAATTACCGTTCACTCTGCACCATCATGTCCTGCTCAAGCTCAGATTCACAGTAATATTCACAGTAATATTCACAGTAATGCCTTTGATAAACAGTTCTGCAAATGGGGCTCTGAAGTTCTGGTTAGTGGACACTAGTAACCCCTGTTCTGATCTAGTGACTGGGGCTGGCTTTTCACAAACAGATGTGGATGAATAAGAAGACGGTCTGGGAGTGTTTAATAGCTCTAACCATGTCCGACCAGAGATGGAGATATGGAGAAGGAAAACAGTGGTTCATTTGTGTGAGCCAAGCCAGACGGCTGGCGACCGCGATGCTTTCATGGCTCAGATGTGTCCCTGCATTAGACAGCCTCTCTGTCTCTGTCTCTGTCTCTGTCTCTGTCTCTGGAATATTTGTAAGGGATGTGTTGGTGTCAATTTTGCCTCCTTCTACCCCTTCAACAAGGGTGGTAGTTGCAAATTTGCCTCCGTTTATTACGGATGATCAAATCAGGAAAGAGCTTAGTCGTTTTGGTAAGTTTGCTAGCGGTTTTCGTGTACTGTCGGCAGGTTTTCAGGCAGATGCCGTTAACGTGCAACAAAGCAAGGCCTCCGTTCACAAATACAAAGACTTATTATTACTCGTTGTCGATTTACACCATTTTAAAGTGAGGCATGGGGAGGGGCTCTACGCAGGGTTTGCCAGCACAGATAGTCTACGGTGTTTTGAGTGTGGGGATTTGGGGCATAAGAGCTTTGCGTGCCCACATAAAGGCCGTAGACAAGGTGAGGGCACAAGCGCCAGTGGGGGAAATCAAGGTCAAAGTGCAGGGGGCAATGAAATGCAGACAGCAGAGGCTGGACCTAGTCATGGCAAGGATGGTGGTGTAGATGAGGCTGGGCCTAGTCATGCCAGAGATGGTGGTGTAGATGAGGCTGGGCCTAGTCATGCCAGAGATGGTGGTGTAGATGAGGCTGGGCCTAGTCAGGCTAGAGATGGTGGGGTAGATGAGGCTGGGCCTAGTCATGCTAAAGATGGTGGGGTAGCTGAGGCTGGGTCTAATCATGCTATGGATGGTGGTGTAGCTGAGACTGGGCCTAGTCAGGCTAGAGCTGGTGGGGTAGCTGAGGCTGGGCCTAGTCAGGCTAGAGATGGTGGGGTAGATGAGGCTGGGTCTAGTAAGGTTATGCTAGTGGATGGGGAGAGTATAGTGGGGAAGTGTAAGAGACTAGGGGGGGAGGAGGAGGGTGTCAAGCGGAAAAAGAAAAAGGAGGAGAAGAAAGGTGGAAGTGTAGAGGCTGGTGTGGTCAAAGGCACGATGGGACCTATGCCTGGTGCTGGGGGGAGGCCCTGACCAGAGAGGAAGGGCAGGTGGTCAGGATGGGAGATGGAGATGAGGAAAGTGAGTATGAGGAAGAGGATGATGAGGTTTTCTTTTCAGACTCCTCTTCAATGGGTCCGGAGCTGACAGCCAGTCAAGCAGAGGGGCTAAAGTACACATTGAGGGAACTGACAAGGTTCCTGAATGAGACCAAGGGGAAAAAAGTTAATCTTGAGACTTCTTTTTCTGATCCGAGAAAGTTTGTAAGATCAGCACAACATGCTATGAAAAATGAGGGGCATGGTGTCCTCTCACCCAGGAAAAGGTTTAGGTTGAGGAAGTGGGTCACAACCGTGCGTAAAGGTCTACCTTCAGACACTGTTTAGATGAATAGTTTCTTTCTGGCACTGGGGCTTTTTGAGCTTTGCTATTGGTCTCTTTCTTTGCTGGCTTTTCTCACACTTCTTATGGAGAGTCTTTGGGTAGGCTCGCTCAATATAAATGGCGCCAGAGATGCGGGAAAGAGGAGTGTGTTGGGTGAATATGTAAAACAAAAAAAAGTACAGGTGTTGTTTCTGCAGGAGACGCATAGTGATGTGGTGAATGAAGTCGATTGGGGGCTCTGGTGGAAAGGGGCAAGTGTGTTGAGCCATGGGACAAATTTGAGTGCAGGGGTGGCAATCCTTTTTATACCTGGTCTGTCTGTAAAAATTTGCTCCTCAAAGGAGGTGTGTAAGGGTAGGCTGCTTGTTGTAAAAGCAGAAATTAACAACATGGGTTTTGTCTTTATGAATGTGTATGCGCCTAACACAGGGAGAGAGAGGGGGGTTCTATTTGGGTGTCTTAGACAGGAACTCTCACAAGTAGCGCCTGAGGAGACGCTGGTGGTCGGCGGAGACTGGAACTGTACCATGGAGTTTACAAAAGACAGAAATGGGGAGGAGCCTCATTCAGTGTCAGTGGGAGTGTTAAGGGACATTATTAATCAGTTCGACCTAGTGGATATTTGGAGAACTAAACATCCCAACACAAGACAGTATACATGGGTGAAGGTCTTTGGGGCTAGGGTGAGTGCAGCCCGACTTGATCGTTTTTACATGTCCAGGAATCAGAGCAATCGGCTGTTGGGCACTACCATTCTCCCAGTGGGGTTTTCAGATCACCACATAACCATGGCTCGGCTGTCTATTTCACCAGGGCCCCGGCAGGCATCCTATTGGAAGTTTAATGTAAAGCCCTTACAAGATGCCACTTTTTGCTCAGGTTTCCAGATTTTTGGGGAAAAGTGGGGGCAGCAAAGAGAGGAGTATGAGTCTCTGAGTCAATGGTGGGATGTGGAAAAAGTACAAATTCGGCTTTTCTGTCAACAGTATACAGCTCTCTCATCCTCAGAGGCTAGGAGAGTATTGTGGGAACTCGAGTGTACTATTAGTGAGATGGAGGTAGAGATGGTGGGGCAAGGCAATGTAGGCCTCCAGGCTAATTTAGCTGAATTACGTAGGGACCTGGGTAGTTTTTTTCCAGGTTAAAGCAAAGGGAGCACTTGTAAGAGCTAGGTTCTCCATGCTCAAGGAGATGGATGCTCCCAGCTCCTTCTTCTTTGGTTTGGAAAGACAGAGGAGTGAAGCCAAGGGTATGCATTGTCTACAGCTTTCTGATGGGCGGTTGACCTCTGTGGTGGGAGAGATGCGGGACCGAACTGTGGAGTTTTATACTGAGTTGTATAGGGCAGAAATGTGTGATCCTGTGTGTGCTCAGGTCTTGTTCGCAGGACTCCCTAAGCTCTCTCTGGCACAGAGGGATGAAATGGACATTCCTCTGTTGTCCCATGAACTGGCAGAGGCAGTAACCCAGATGTCCCCCGGTCGAGCACCAAGGGTCAATGGACTCCCAGTGGAGTTTTATAAAAAATTCTGGGGAATAATTGGACAGGATTTATTTTGCATGTTGCGTGAATGCGTCGGGGTAGGAGTGTTGCCGATGAGTTGTCGTCGGGCGGCTCTGACTCTCCTGCCCAAAAAAGGGGACTTGTGTGAACTTAAGAACTGGAGGCCGGCAGGCATTGCTCTGTGCGGACTACAAGATATTTGCCAAGGTCCTCTCTAACAGACTGAAGTCCCATCTGGACTCGATAGTACATAAAGACCAAACATATTGTGTACCGGGACGCTCAATCACGGACAACTTGTTCTTAATCAGGGACATGTTGGACTTGTCAAGGTTCTAATGTGAACTTTGGACTGGTCTCTTTAGATCAAGAGAAGGCTTTTGATAGAGTGGACCATGAGTATCTGTTTAATGTGATGTCTGTGTTTGGGTTTGGGAAGAGTTTTTTGACCTGTGTGAAGCTGTTGTATGCTGGGGCGTCATGTATGGTCAAGGTGAGAGGGGGGCTCAGTAGGCCAGTCTGGGTGAGACGAGGCATTAGACAAGGCTGCCCTCTATCGGGGCAGTTATATACACTAGCCATTGAGCCTTTTTTGGGCCTGCTACGCAGGAGACTGCAGGGAGTGTGCTGGACAGGCATGGGTGTGGTGACAGGCATAGCAGTGTCAGCATATGCAGATGATGTTTCTGTGATGGTCAGGATATGCAGGCACTAGAGACCAGTCTGAAGGTGTACGAGGGAGCTTTGTCAGCTAAGGTAAACTGGGGCAAGAGCAAAGCTTTGTTATGTGGGGCATGGGGGGATAGGGCCCTTCCTCTGCTTCCAGGGGGTTTACAATGGGGTTGTGAAGGGCTTAAAGTGTTGGGGGTGTACCTGGACTCGGAGAGGTGGGTCAGGAAGAACTGGGAGGGGCTGTCACAGGCAGTGGTGTCAAGACTGGCCAGGTGGAGGTGGCTCCTGTCCCAAGTGTCATATAGGAGGGAGAGTGCTGATAATCAACAACCTGGTGGCATCTTCCCTGTGGCATAAACTGGCTGTCCTCAACCCCCCCCCCGCTGGTCTGCTCGCAGACTTGCAACGCAAGCTGGTGGACTTTTTCTTGTCGGGCCATCACTGGCTGAGGGCGGCAGTGTTGTACATGACCGTCCACGAAGGAGGACAGGGCCTGGTGGAACTGGAGAGCAGGGTGGCTGCATTCCGACTAAACGCGGTGCAGAGACTGCTGTACCACACTGATGTCGGATAGAGGGAACCAGCATGCGCGCTGCTGAGGAGAGCTGGCGGATTAGGGCTGGACCGGCAGCTGTTCCTCATGAAGCTGGAGAGGATGAGTACAGCAGGTCTCTCAGACTTTTATACCGCAGTGCTGAGGGCCTGGCAGCTGCTAAGGCCCACACGAGAAGGGGGTGTGGAGCCTGGGCTGTGGGTGTGGGAGGAGCCTATCTTCCACAACCTAGCCATCCCTTTGAGATCGGTTCAGTCGGCCACCCTGCAGAGGCAACTGATGGCAGCGGGTTTACTAAGGCTGGGTGACCTGCGACTGCTGGGAGAGGAGGGGTGGAAAACCCCGCAAGTCCTGGCACAGCAAACAGGAATAACGTCTCTTAGGCTGCTGGAGAGATTCCTGGAGGTCCAGGAGGCACTGTCGGAGCCGGTAAGGGGGGTGTTTGAGAGGCCAAAGGGGGAGGGGCCACCAATGTTTCCGCCTCTGCAGGTGACAGCAGAGACTGGGGACTGGCAAGGGGTTCAGGAGGACTTGTTAGATTATAACACTCCGAGCCTGGGGGAGTTTGAAGGGGTGGGAGGTAAAGCCCTCTACAACCTCTGCGTTAAGGTAAGGAACATTAGGAGCCTAACAGGAGTGAAGGCACATCAGTGGCAGGGGGTATGTGGGGCGGAGAGTATGGTAGGTTTTAGATGGAGGGGGCTTTACAAACCCCCAGTACCAAAGAGGTCAGGGGACCTCCAGTGGAGGGTTCTTCATGGAGCCCTGGCCACTAACAGCTGGTTGGTACGGGTTGAACCGGGAATCGGGCAGGGGTGTCCTTTCTGTGTTATGAAAGAAACTGTGATTCATGTGTTTTCTNCCACTGCAGGTGACGGCAGAGACTGGGGACTGGCAAGGGGGTCTGGAGGACTTGTTAGATTTTAACACTCCGAGCCTGGGGGAGTTTGAAGGGGTGGGAGGTAAAGCCCTCTACAACCTCTGCGTTAAGGTAAGGAACATTAGGAGCCTAACAGGAGTGAAGGCACATCAGTGGCAGGGGGTATGTGGGGCGGAGAGTATGGTAGGTTTTAGATGGAGGGGGCTTTACAAACCCCCAGTACCAAAGAGGTCAGGGGACCTCCAGTGGAGGGTTCTTCATGGAGCCCTGGCCACTAACAGCTGGTTGGTACGGGTTGAACCGGGAATTGGGCAGGGGTGTCCTTTCTGTGTTATGAAAGAAACTGTGATTCATGTGTTTTCTGTGTGCGCCAGGTTAATGCCAATAATGTCTCTGTTGGAATGTCTGTGTGAGAGGTTGGTGGTGGTTTTTACTGTTGGGATGTTTATAATGGGGTACAGGTATTCGAAAAATGAGAAGGCTAAATGTGTTTTGTTGAATTTTCTGTTTGCTCAGGCAAAGTTGGCTGTTTGGCTAACAAGGAGGAACAGGGTCAAAGGTGGGGGGATACCAGACCCTTTACTATTATTTCATGGGATGGTCTCTGCGCGCCTTAGGGTCGAATTTGAGTTCGTTAGAATGATAAAAAGCATGGAGATGTTTCAGGGGATATGGTGTGTTGGGGGGGCTGTCAGTATAGTTGGGGAAGATGTTTTGGAAATACGGTTGTAGAAGTGGTAAGGTTTTTTTGTTATTTTGATGTGTGGTGTTGTTTTGAATTGTGTGGTATAGGGAAAGGTGACTGGTGCATGTATGCAGTACAGGATATATTTTGGTGTTTTATTTTTTTAAGGGGGGGTGGTGAGTTTTTAATGAAATGAGAATGTTTCATTAAAGAAAGACAAAAAGTCAAAGTCTCTCTCTCTCTCTCTCTCTCTCTCTCTGCTGCTCTCAAATGGACACAATTACTGCAGCAGTCAGACATTTTCACTCATGCCTAATTTAGTATTTTACTCGTTCTGTCCATCGCTCATTTAATCGAGCTATCTTTCTCCATATCTCTGAATTGCTCCTTCCGTGATTACCAGTAGTCTCAACTACCATCTGGTTACATTCAACAAGATCCTGGACATGAACAGTGTTGTATTGTGTCGCGTGAAATTGATATGAGCTGGGTTTGAATTCTAATGTGACAATAACTATGCAGTTCTTGTCTTTGTTGTTGATTCACTCCAAACAAAGTGAAACCTTTTTAAGAAAGGCTAAGAAGCAGGTCAACATCTGAAGCTAATCTCAATTTAATGAGCTCGCTGTGTGGATACAGAGAACTAATGGTGTTTGCTCTGTTAAATTAAAATACATATTTTTAGCTCGATGTCGTCTGCATTGTAAGTAACGTCAACCTTGTTGCTCTTTGACTGTATAATTATCTTCAATCACAATGTAAAGAGAAAACTATGATACAGAAGTTAGTTCACACAAAGAAAATCCCCTAAACTTCCAACATCTATTAAGATTATCTTTCCGGCAGACATTTCATAACGTTTCTCAGACAGTGTCCTCGTTGACTGTCTGGAAAAAGAGGGAAATCAGCCACTTTCCCTAAAGTATAGCAGAAAAACATAGATAGTCCCACCATTCCTAGGCCACTGGCCCTGAATAGCCATGTCTGTAGTCTCACTACCAGGGTTGGGCTCAATTCGAATGGAAGTCAGGAAGTAAACTGAAATTCCAATTAAATAATTGAAGGGCTTTTATTTTCAGTGACTTCTTAATAAACCGAAAAGGAGAAACGATTCATTAGAAATATCTATTTTTTAATTGTTTTTTAAAATTTATTTCAAGTCACTTCCTGAATTGAGTGACTTCAATTCGAATTGAGACCAACCATGCTCACTACTATTCTACTTCCTCCAGTCTCTCCATCTCTGTCCGTCCTCTCCAGTCTGAAGAACAGGAGGTGAACAGTAATCAACAGCACTACCACTGACCTCTGACCTCTCCTCACTTCACTAAATCAACGTACACTGGCACAGCAGCACAGACATAATTACAACCACCGAAACTTTGTAAACAGCTTGAAATAAGAACATTACCAGACCTGCAGCTACCCACCACCTTATTAAGTCCTGTAGAGAGCTCTAATCACCATTTAAATCCATTAGAGTAATTACCTTATCAGTGGGACTCTGAGAGAGACAGACAGAGGAAAATTAGCCTCCAAGGGAAGTCCAGCTGTTTAAACTGCAGCGCAGTCAGTGTGGACTCACAGGAGGAACTTTCTGCTTGGGCGTTGACAGGGGCTGAGGCTCTAGCTGAGGTTCTAGCTGAGGCTCTAGCTGAACTAAGTTTGTGGTTATGGCTGATGCTCTAGCTGAACTAAGTTTGTGGTTGTGGCTGAGGCTCTAGCTGAACTAATTTGGTGGTTATGGCTGAGGCTCTAGCTGAACTAAGTTTGTGGTTATGGCTGAGGCTCTAGCTGAGGCTCTAGTTGAACTAAGTTTGTGGTTATGGCTGAGGCTCTAGCTGAACTAAGTTTGTGGTTATGGCTGAGGCTCTAGCTGAACTAAGTTTGTGTTTATGGCTGAGGCTCTAGCTGAGGCTGGGTTAGCTTCTCGTCATATTAATGTTGAGTCTCTAGAGGTAGGTGCACACACACAGCTACACGCAGCTACACACACACACAGCTACACGCAGCTACACACACACACAGCTACACACATCTACACACATACAGCTACACACACACATAGCTACACACAGCTACAAACATACACACAGCTATACACAGCTACAAACACACACACAGCTACACACAGCTACACACACACACACACACAGATACACACAGCTACACACGCACACATTTACACACAGCTACAAACACACACACAGCTACACACAGCTACAAACACACAAGGCAGAGCACTGGCTCAGACTGCTGTGGCATATAAATCACACTCCCCAAGCTTGCCTGGAACATTGAGTCGTTATGCCGATCGAACAAAAACACAATCCCCCTCTCTCTCCTGATGTTACCCTAACTGTTCCCCATCAATTTGCCCTCTCTCTCTCTCTCTCTCTCTCTCTCTCTCTCTCTCTCTCTCTCTCTCTCTCTCTCTCTCTCTCTCTCTC
>QNTS01004850.1:17402-27402 GCA_003317085.1 Hucho hucho
AATGGATGATTACAACCTCTTTCATATGGAGGTAATGGATGATTACAGCCTCTTTCATATGGAGGTAATGGATTAATATTTCCTCTGTAATATGGAGGGAATGGATGATGACAAACCTCTTAAATATGGAGGGAATGGATGATTACAAACCTCTGGCATGTGGAGGGATTGGACAACTACATCCTCTTTTAATATGGAGGTAATGGATGATTACAACCTCTTTCATGTGGAGGTAATGGATGATTACATCCTCTTTCATATGGAGGTAATGGATTAATATTTCCTCTTTAATATGGAGGGAATGGATGATTACAAACATCTTAAATATGGAGGGAATGGATGATTACAAACCTCTGTCATGTGGAGGGATTGGACAACTACTTCCTCTTTTAATATGGAGGAAATTGATGATTGCCACTAAAGGTCCATTGTCATTAATCTAACTAAGGTTTTGGACTGGACTCCATTACGGAACTTAAGTCTGACGGAAGGCCATTTAGGATGAGAGCAGGGCCGGCTTCATGCTCGCTGTAGATGTCGGATGTTGACACCCTGAACACTTAAACAAGGAAACCCTCTGCCACAGATCAGTGATATGACTCTTCTAAAGCTCATTTGACACAAACTTTGTAGTCTTTATTAGAGAGGGAAGGATGGAGCAGTGTAGACTGTAGTGTATGATGTAGTGATGTGATTTAGACAATACTGTAGACTAGTCTAGATGGTAGTGTAGACTTTAGTGTATGATGTAGTGTAGACTGTAATGTAGACTAATGTAGACTAACATAGACTGTAGTGTATGATGTAGTGTAGACTGAACTGTAGACTAATGTAGACTGTAGTGTATGATGTAGTGTAGACTGTACTGTAGACTAATGTAGACTGTAGTGTATGATGGTTTATCTGTATGTACAGAGTCTGACATATGAGACTCATAACACTCTGGTTTATCTGTATGTACAGAGTCTGACATATGAGACTCATAACACTCTGGTTTATCTGTATGTACAGAGTCTGACACATGAGACTCAGAACACTCTGGTTTATCTGTCTCTAGACTGTGAAATCTCACAGTATCAACTTTGCTGTAGATTTGTTTTACACCTCCTTACATTTCCTGCAGACACGGTAATCTGAGCCATCCAGTTGGCCAGCTGTAGTCCTATAGGCACTTGATTTTCTCTCTGTGCCCTTGGGGAAGGCAGAGTTCGTACCTTCAGACACATTAAATGGTTAAAAATGGGAACACTTCGCCTGCCCAGTTCGCAGTGCAGCTGAATCGTTGCACCTATAGCCAACAGCGCTTGAATCGTTGCACCTACCGGCAACAGCGCTTGAATCGTTGCACCTACCGCCAACAGCGCTTGAATCGTTGCACCTATCGCCAACAGCGCTTGAATCGTTGCACCTACTGGCAACAGCGCTTGAATCGTTGCACCTACTGGCAACAGCGCTTGAATCGTTGCACCTATCGCCAACAGCGCTTGAATCGTTGCACCTATCGCCAACAGCGCTTGAATCGTTGCACCTATCGCCAACAGTGCTTGAATCATTGCACCTATCGCCAACAGCGCTTGAATTGTTGCACATATCGCCAACAGCGCTTGAATCATCAACAGCGCGAGACCAATTAAAAAAGGCTTTATCGGTTTTTAACAAAAATGTTTGGCAATCGACTAGGAATGCCTTTGGAGATGGACTAGTTGATTGCGATTGACCGGTTGGTGACCACTGCCGATTGACTGGTTGGTGACCAGGTGCACATGGAGTGTACAAAACATTAAAGAACCCTGGCTATTTCCATGCCAGTCTGACAAGGTGAATCCAGGTGAAAGCTATGATCCCTTTTTGATGCCACTTGTTAAATCTACTTCAATCAGTGTAGATGAAGGGGAGGAGACACGTTAGAGAAGGATTGTTAAGCCTGGAGACAATTGAGACATGGATTGTGTATGTGTGCCATTCAGAGGGTGAATGGGCAAGACAAAATATTGAAGTGCCTTTGAACAGGGTATGGTAATAGGTGCCATGCGCACCGGTTTGTGTCAAGAACTGCAACACTGCCAGGTTTTTCACGCTCAACAGTTTCCTGTGTGTAATAATTAATGCTTGTGTTTGTAGCTCCAACAGTGCAGTTACATCTAACGAGTATTATCTAACAATTTCACAACAATACACACAAATTGAAGGAATGGAATTAAGAATATGTAAATACATAGACGAGCAATGTCAGAGCGGTATAGACTAAGATACAGTAGAATAGAATACAGTATATACATATGAGGTTAGTAATCAAAATATGTAAACATTATTAAAGTGACTAGTGTTCCATTATATAAGTGGCCAGTGATATCAAGTCTATATATTTAGGCAGCAGCCTCTAATGTGTTAGTGATGACTGTTTAACAGTCTGATGGCCTTTAGATAGAAGCTGTTTTTCAGTCTCTCGGTCCCAGCTTTGATGCATCTGTACTGACCACGCCTTCTGGATGATAGCGTTGTGAACAGGCAGTGGCTCGGGTGGTTGTTGTCCTTGATTATATTGTTGGCCTTCCTGTGACATTCGGGTGCTGTAGGTGTCCTGGAGGGCAGTAGTTTGCCCCCCGCTGATATGTTGGGCAGACCGCACCACCCTCTGGAGAGCCCTGCGGTTGCAGGCGGTTCAGTTGCCGTACCAGATGGTGAAACAGCCAGGAAGACAGGAAAACAACTCAATGCTGAGCTAACTGCTCCCAAGTCATGAATAGTCCTGAAATAGTCCCGAATATCACTGAAATAGTCCCAAATATCACTGAAATAGTCCCAAATGTAACTAAAATAGTCCCAAATATCACTGAAATAGTCCCGAATATCACTGAAATAGACCAAAAGGCCAGTGAAATATCCATTATTTATTCTGTCAGTTCAGGCACTCATCTCTGTCATCATCTTGTCTCTTTAATCCAACATTATTTAGAAATCTCCTTTAATGGACATATAACACACAGGCATTATTAATACCATAGTATGTCAATAACACGGAGCCAGAGTGGCATGTGACAGTGTCACATTGAGAGTAATCGAAAAGGCATCAATCATTTCTTGATGATGTACTGTGTACAGTAGGTTCCTCACTGCAAACACCAGTTAGAGGTCACATAACCCTCTGTCAAGACAATTGATAGAATAGAGACTTAAATTTTACACGGCCAATAAATACTGATTTATAGACAATCAAATTGTTGTCTTTTCTCGCAGTGCAAAAAAGAACGGTGCTCAGTATCTGAGTTGTTCTGGCAGCTCGTTGCCACACATTAACAGGTAGATCTTCCTGAGCTCATCATCTCTCACTCCAATTGCAACATACATATTTAAATTCACCTGGCGTGCGTGTGTGTGTGTTTGTGTGTGTGTGAGTGCAATAAGTCAGGACTGAGCACCTCTTCTCAGAGAAGGAAACAGAAACAGATGCTCAGAATGGCAGACTACACAATTTAGAGACCACGCAATTTAGAGACAACACAATTTAGAGGCCACACAATTTAGAGACAACACAATTTAGAGGCCACACAATTTAGAGGCCACACAATTTAGAGACAACACAATTTAGAGGCCACACAATTTAGAGGCCACACAATTTAGAGGCCACACAATTTAGAGGCCACACAATTTAGAGACAGCCTGGTTCAGACTGGAGTAGACCAGCTTCTTAGTGAGGACAGCCTGATTCAGACTGGAGTAGACCAGCTTCTTAGTGAGGACAGCTTGGTTCAGACTAGAGTAGACCAGCTTCGTAGTAAGGACAGCCTGATTCAGACTGGAGTAGACCAGCTTCTTAGTGAGGACAGCCTGGTTCAGACTGGAGTAGACCAGCATCTTAGTGAGGACATTCTGGTTCAGACTGGAGTAGAAAGCATTTTAGTGAGGCCAGCCTGATTCAGACTGAAGTGGACCAGCTTCTTAGTGAGCCAGCCTGAATCAGACTGGATTAGACCAGCGTCTTAGTGAGGCCAGCCTGAAACAGACTGGAGTGGACCAGCTTCTTAGTGAGGACCGCCTGATTCAGACTGAAGTAGACCAGCTTCTTAGTGAGGACAGCCTGGTTCAGACTGAAGTAGACCAGCTTCTTAGTGAGGACAGCTTGGTTCAGACTGGTTTAGATCAGATTATTAGTGAGGTATAGCCTGGTTCCGACGGGAGTAGACCAGCTTCTTAGTGAGGACAGCTTGGTTCAGACTGGAGTAGACCAGCTTCTTAGTGAGGACAGCCTGATTTAGACTGGAGTAGAGCAGCTTCTCAGTGAGGACAGCCTGGTTCAGACTGCAGTAGACCAGCTTCTTAGTAAGGACAGCCTGGTTCAGACTGGAGTAGACCACTTTCTTAGTGAGGACAGCCTTATTCAGACTGGAGTAGACCAGCTTCTTAGTGAGGACAATCTGGTTCAGACTGGAGTAGACTGATGTCCCCGTCACAGCAGATCAATCTACGGCCACAGCACAGTACTTTAGAGATTAACATGCAATGGAGTTTATTAGGCATGACAGCGGAGGTGATGCTATAGGGAAACGTCTCTATGTGGTTTCAACTCAGTGGACGGGAAGATTGTGGGTCGTAACTTATAGCGTTTTTATCTCTGACAACAGAGAGGTCCTTTTAGTGTCAGTTTTCTGTTGTTATTATGGTGTTAGGGGAACTGATTCATACCACATATCAAACATATCTAGTCCGTCTCAATCATTTTTTAGATCTGATATCTAATAGTGTAGCAATTTTAATATTAATTTAAAAAACTTCACCTTCATGCAATAGTATGACCAATTTGGCAACATCGCCAAGACATGGACCTACCTGAGCATGGTCAGTAATATCTTTACCTGGTAGGCCGTCATAAATAAGAATGTGTTATTAACTGACTTGCCTAGTTAAATAAAGGTTAAATTAAAATGAATAAACCTGAGCATGGTGATCAATAGTTATACCTGAGCATGGTGATCAATAGATATACCTGAGCGTGGTGATCAATAGTTCTAGCTGAGCGTGGTGATCAATAGTTATAGCTGAGCGTGGTGATCAATAGTTCTAGCTGAGCGTGGTGATCAATAGTTATAGCTGAGCGTGGTGATCAATAGTTCTAGCTGAGCGTCGTGATCAATAGTTCTAGCTGAGCATCGTGATCAATAGTTATAGCTGAGCGTCGTGATCAATAGTTCTAGCTGAGCGTCGTGATCAATAGTTATAGCTGAGCGTCGTGATCAATAGTTATAGCTGAGCGTCGTGATCAATAGTTCTAGCTGAGCGTGGTGATCAATAGTTCTAGCTGAGCGTCGTGATCAATAGTTATAGCTGAGCGTGGTGATCAATAGTTATAGTTGAGCGTGGTGATCAATAGTTCTAGCTGAGCGTGGTGATCAATAGTTCTAGCTGAGCGTGGTGCTCAATAGTTCTAGATCACTAAAAGATGCCAGGGTTACCTGGTGTCTTTCTGGACTAAAGGGGTTAATCGTCCTTGGCCCTGAAAGTAGGACGTGGAACTATGACGACCAGTGGAAGAATTTGATATTTATTAAAAGGGGCGACGATGATTGTAATGACGCTGTGATGAAATAAACCACTCCATCTGCCTCCATTACTCTGGAATTAATGAATGATGAAGTAGTGTCCTTCACATTTACACTCTGAATGCGTCACCAATGGCACTCTCTCTCTCTTACGTAGTGCACTACTTTTGACCAGAGGCCATAAAGCTCTGGTCGAAAGTAGTGCACTATGTAGGGAAACGGGTTGCGCATTTGGGACACAGATTGTGTCTTTCTCGTCTGCCCGTTCATTCCCAGATATGTTGATCTCGTGACATTTATTTAAGTTTGGGCTAATGTATTAATTCCGAGATAATTATTCCAATATCCTTTTGTCACTGTTGATATACCTCAGTGTCAGCAGGCAGGGATTGGGGCGGGCGCTGAAGAAACGGCTATTTGACATTGTCAGACAGGAAATTGGCACTGAGAGAAACGGCTCACCTTGAAGACGGCCATATGTGGAGAAGATGTAGCGGGGAGAGATTCAGACACCAGACGAATTGTTCTCCGGCTCGTTGTCTCAGTATTGTATGCAGTCATCCTGTTCAGTATTCCTGTTCAGCAACAATTAGCCATCATTGACTCTTGTTTTAGCCCACGCAGCTCTCTCTCTCTGTCTGTCTGTCTGTCTGTCTGTCTGTCTGTCTGTCTGTCTCTCTCTCTGTCTCTCTCTCTCTCTCTCTCTCTCTCTCTCTCTCTCTCTCTCTCTCTCTCTCTCTCTCTCTCTCTCGAGGCATCGGCCAGTTGGTACAGTTCTAGACAGTCTTGTATCAATGCCAATTCGGACTTGGTAAAAATGTCCCTATGGATGGTATTTTCAAATAAGGGGTTACCAACTGAGCGTAGTTAGAGGTATAGGCCTAATTTTTCAGTTGCAGGCAATCTTGTATCTATTCTAATTCAAGCCAACCCCATGGTATTTTCTAGTAGGGAGCTACCTGTTGAGCATGGCTTGTTTGTATTAGAATATCCGTCTGATCTGAAATCCTGTTTGATTTTGAAAAATGCTTTTTATTGTAGCTCTTGCTTCTCAAACCAACGTGGACATTCCGGTTATAACTGAATCTTGGCTAAAGAAGTCTATGACGGACTATGATGTCTATGCTGTGTATCTGGCTGGTTATAATGTTTCTAGATCAGAATACAGTTGGCAGAAGAGGGTGTGTCGCCTTATACATAAAGAACAATTGAAATATTTCTGTATCCATCACCACCTCTAGTCACTAAGCAATTTAAATGTCTAGTCCTAAATGTGGAACTTGGTAAAAATGCCTATCTGATGCATGTGGGAATTTATTGCCCTCCCTCAGTTTCCATATGTGTTCTTAGCAAATTGTCTGACCTGCTGTCTAACTAGCGGTGATAGGAATCTAGATTGGTTGATGCCAATATCTGATGGGCTGAAAGATATTTGTACTGAGCTAAATGGAACTCAGCTGATAACTAAGCCAACCCCAACTTTAAACACCCTGAAAAATATACTCTATTAGATATTATTCTAACAAATTCCTCTCCTAATTGTTCAGCCGATTTGCCAATGAGTTCAGTGACCATTGTCCCATTGCCTACATAAGAGATGTTAAGCTACCTATATCTCGCTCACGTATTATTACAAAGAGATATTTTAGGAATGTTAATGAGCAAGATGTGTTGGTCTTAGCCGGGATTGATTGACTTTTGGGGGGGGGGGTTGGGTCAACATTCACTGACTCGGATCAGGCCCTTAATTGTTTTATTTCCCTTTTCAACTATGTTGCAGATAAACATGCGCCTTATTAAAAACTAAGGGTAAAAGACTGATATCTTGGTTTACACATGAATTGTCTGAGAAATTACAGGTTGACATTTTTTTTGCTTGAGCTAAGGCTAGACAGACTGATTCTACGTCTGATTGGCAGTCCTTCAGTCCTTCAGACATTTGAGAAGTAGATGTCTATCCCTGGTTAGAAAAAAAAGCTAAATCAACATATTTCTTGAGTTGTGTATCAGAGAGTGGAAAGTGGTATCAACTTCTGGAATGTGGTCAAATCTTTGAAACCAAACTCCACCCCCTCGTTGCCACAGCAGGTTTTAACAGCCTCTGCTCCCATTCTAGACTACATGGAAATGTGATGCTTTTAATAACCATTTTTGCTTCAGCTCGCCACCTGTTTGAAAGGATCATCTCTGAAACAAGAGTCAATGTACAAATAAGTGGGACTTGGGGTGTTGATAGGTCAATGTCTGAGCTCAGCCTTGAAATGTGAGAACAGGGTCCAGGCA
Organism: Hucho hucho; assembly: GCA_003317085.1. NCBI lineage: Eukaryota > Metazoa > Chordata > Actinopteri > Salmoniformes > Salmonidae > Hucho > Hucho hucho. The sequence continues at coordinate 25,223 of QNTS01004850.1, forward strand.
CCAAAATGATTTGGATGGACCCCGTCCTCCTTGCAGAACATTTTCTGTTTCCAAAAGGTGTCAAAGTTATACACAAAAGTAACTACAACAGAGCTACATTGCCCCTTCAGGGTGGAGAACACATTTTCTCACATTGCTGTAGATGCCCCAAAAATGTTAATCATGTTTCAGTGCCAACAACATTGTTGCCAAAGGTTTGCCGTATGCTTGAATAATGATTTGAGATTTCACTTTGCAAGAATGTGCATGCCGCTGTCATGATGTTGCCCTGTTGGTGACGTTTATGACCCCCATAAATGCCTTTCCCCCTTTCCTCTCTCTACTCTACAGATTTGACTCTTGGAAAGCCCTTTGTTAACATAGAGATAGTCTGGTAACATCAAAAGGGTAGGGAATGGAACCATATTTCGGTAATCCAACCAGTTGAAAATATCCGTTGGTACTTAAAGAATATGATGTCAGATCAGTTGTCGTCATTACTACTGATGATAGGATGACATAAACTGTATCTTGGAAAGTCTACACATTCTAGTTATCAGATTCACATGGAATTGTTGTGCAATTTAAATGTTTAAATATTAAACTATTTGTGAAAAAATGAAATGTAATTTTAGCTTTCTAAATGAGAAAACTGTTTTCATAAGTGAACTATGCTCACTGAGTGGCCCCGCCCATGTGAACAGACATTGGTTGTAAACTATAAAACACGCCCTTCTCTCCACCACTACAAAAGCCCATTGACGAGAGTCAACCTTGTGTTCCCGATGACGTGAGGACGGCTGTCCATACATTTAAAAGGGCTAATATCAACTACAGAACTAAGCCAACCTCAGCGTGAGCTCTGGTTGAACGACTAAAACTTAACGAAATTAACATTGTGTTCCCGGTGACGTGAGGACTGATGTCCATACGTTTAGAAGGGCGAATTTCAACGTGGAGGTGACGATCGACACGCTAGAAGGATGAATTTCGACTATACCAGCCAGAATATAGCATGAGATTATAGTATGGCAACTTGGTATCAACTTAAAACTCTTATTCACTAAAGAAGTTATGCATCCTAGACGTCGAGTTAGCAGCAGCAGCTGTAAATGTGGGCTAGGAAAGGACGGAAAATCTCTTCAGAAAGACTGGGTACTACAACGTATCCATTCTACCACACGACGACGGTACTACAACGTGTTCGTTCTACCACAAGACATATTCTTCAAATGAGATCTCTGCTGGGCAACCCAGCCTTCAATCAACGACCAATCTATCGAAGCGCATTTTACTTTTCCAAATGGGCAGTTATTTAGAATGCATAAGATTCTGTATTTACGATAGCATAGCTTCATAAGGTTCGATAGAGACCCAATCCTTTTGTTTCTCAGTCTTCCCGTGCTTTCATTCAAACCCAACCCCCTTTCTTTGTGTAACCAGCTGTCATATCGGTTCCGTCCGCTAGGGACGTTTTCTTGAATGACATAATTAGGCATCAATGTATGTTTACATACACTAAGTTGACTGTGCCTTTAAACTGTGCCTTTAAACAGCTTGGAAAAATCCCCAAAATGATGTCATGGCTTTCGAAGCTTCCGATAGGCTAATTGACAATTGGAGGTGTACTTGTGGATGTATTTCAAGGCCTACCTTCAAACTCAGTGCCTCTGATTGACATCATGGGAAATTCCAAAGATATCAGCGAAGACCTCAGGAAAAAAATTGTAGACCTCCACACGTCTGGTTCATCCTTGGGAGCAATTTCCAAATGCCTGAAGGTACCACGTTCATCTATACAAACAATAGTACGCATGTATAAACACCATGGGACCACGCAGCCGTCATACTGCTCAGGAAGGAGACGCGTTCTGTCTCCTAGAGATGAACGTACTTTGGTGCGAAAAGTTCAAATCAATCCCAGAACAACAGCAAAGGACCTTGTGAAGATGCTGGAGGAAACAGGTACAAAGGTATCTATATCCACAGTAAAATGAGTCCTACATCGACATAACCTCAAATCAAATCAAATCAAATTTTATTTGTCACATACACATGGTTAGCAGATGTTAATGCGAGTGTAGCGAAATGCTTGTGCTTCTAGTTCCGACCATGCAGTAGTATCTAACAAGTAATCTAACAAATTCACAACAACTACCTTATACACACAAGAGTAAAGGAATGAATACGAGTATGTACAT
>QNTS01004850.1:96092-111300 GCA_003317085.1 Hucho hucho
CTCCTCTCACTCCACTCCTGTTTTCTCTCTCATCTTTCCTCTCATCTCTCCTCTCTCCTCTCCTCTCTGCAGTCACTGATATTTGACGAGGTGGACCTATCTGATGCCAGCGTGGCCGAGTCCAGCACTAAGAATGTTAACAACAGCTTCACGGTGAGATTCTACACACACACACACACACACACACATTCACACACACACACACACACACACACACACACACACACACACACACACACACACACACACACACACACACACACACACACACACACACACACACACACACACACACACAGTGACTCTTTATCTTTAACATTAGGTGGCTATGCAGATGTATAGGCTATTCTGAGGCCACCAATGTTGATGATCATGTTGATGATGATCACTTGCATGCGTTGTGTGTGTATGTAGTGTGTATCTTGTGTGTGTGTGTGTGTGTGTGTGCGTGCGTGCATGTGCGTGTGTGTGTGTTTATGTAGTATGTCTGTGTGCATGTAAACAAACATATTTTCAACTGGGATGTAAACCGACAGGGAACAGTGAGTGTGTTCTTGTTGTTCTATACATGTTCTCTCTCTCTCTCTCTCTCTCTCTCTCTCTCTCTCTCTCTCTCTCTCTCTCTCTCTCTCTCTCTCTCTCAAACATACACATGCACACAGCAGTGAGCGAATGAGGCAGGCATGTCTTTCTACAAATGTTCACCCTCTTCCCTTGCATTGCTATTAAACGAAAGGGAGGAATAGAGAGAGTAATAAAGGAAGAAGAGAGGGGAACAGATGGAGAGAGAAAGCAAGGAGGGAACGAGAGGGAGAGTAACAGAAAGGGAGGGAAAGAGAATGAGAGTAACAGAAAGGGAGGGAAAGAGAATGAGAGTAACAGAAAGAGAGTGAGAGTAACAGAAAGGGAGGGAACGAGAGTGAGAGTAACAGAAAGGGAGGGAAAGACAGTGAGAGTAACAGAAAGGGAGGGAAAGAGAGGGAGAGTAACAGAAAGGGAGGGAAAGAGAGGGAGAGTAACAGAAAGAGAGGGAAAGAGAATGAGAGTAACAGAAAGGGAGGGAACGAGAGTGAGAGTAACAGAAAGGGAGGGAAAGAGAGTGAGAGTAACAGAAAGGGAGGGAAAGAGAGTGAGAGTAACAGAAAGGGAGGGAAAGAGAGGGAGAAAGAAAGAGAAAGAGAGGGAGAAAGAAAGAGGAAGACAGAGATGTAATAGCTAATACTTTTTGTTCTGAAACTCTCTCAAACACATTCCCCCAATTACAGTTTCTTTAGATGTGTAGACCTTTAAACATCAAGGACAGTTGTGTGTTTTGGGTCAGGCTGTTCAGGGATGTGTTTTGGGTCAGGCTGTTCAGGGATGTGTTTTGGGTCAGGCTGTTCAGGTGGGTGTATTGGTTCAGGCTGTTCAGGGGGGCGGGTTTGGTCAGGCTTTTCAGGGGTGTGTTTTGGGTCAGGCTGTTTGGGGGACGTGTTTAGTCAGTTGTACAACTGAATGCCTTCAACTGAAATGTGTCTTCCGCATTTAACCCAACCCCTCTGAATCAGAGAGGTGCGACGGGGCTGCCATAATCGACATCCAAATACAACCTATGTTTATGTTAATTTATTTTCCCTTCTCTACTTTAACTATTTGCACATCGTTACAACACTGTATATAGACATAATATGATGTTTGAAATGTCTTTATTCTTTTGAAACTTTTTTCACGTTTGTTTATTATATACTTCACTGGCAATGTTAACATATGTTTCCCATGCCAATAAAGCCCTTACATTGAATTGACTGCTGCTCCATATGTGTGGTGGGCTGTTCCTCGAGCGGCGGAGGGTCTGCTGTAGTGAAGGAGACACACGCTCACACACACACACACACACACACGCACATACACACACACACACTCACCGGCAGGGGGAGTGCAGGCTTCATCATTCAGCAAGACCAAAGACACAGAGAAGGAGAGAGCGAGAGACAGAGCGAGTGAGAGAGTGGGGGGGTGAATGGTAAGTGCACTGTAGCACGGCTTTCAGACACAGTTAGCGGTAATGAATACTTATGCTCGTCTGCCTGTCTGTCTGTGAGCAGAAGGATGCTGTGGTTGTCTGTGCAGATTGGTTGGTGCAGGTTGGTGTTCTATAGGGACAGATACGGTGCATGGCGATAGAACGCTAAGTGGCTCGGAGAAATTATTGTTGTATTATAGGGACTTTATCCCTAACAAAAAAAATACATGAAAGAAACACCTCAGACATGTGCGAACGCACATGTGAACAAATCACGTGATTTTTTTTCTCATGATAAGCTGTAGATCACACTATCTACCAAGAGAGTTCTCATCTATATTGTTCGTAGCTGTCTATTTACCACCACAAACCGATGGTGGCACTAAGACCGCACTCAACGAGCTGTGTAAGGCCATAAACAAACAAGAAAATGCTCATCCAGAAGCGTCTCTCCTAGTGGCCGGGGACTTTAATGCAGGAAAACTTACAACCGTATTACCTCATTTCTACCAGCATGTTACATGTGCAATCAGCGGGAAAAAAAACTCTAGACCACCTTTACTCCACACACAGAGACGCATTCAAAGCTCTCCCTCGCCCTCCATTTTGGAAATCTGTCCATAATTCTATCCTCCTGATTCCTGCTTACAAGTAAAAACTAAAGCAGGAAGTACCAGTGACTCGCTCAATACGGAAGTGGTCAGATGACGCGGATGCGGCTTCATCAATAAGTGTATCAACGACGTCATCTCCACAGTGACCGTATGTACATTTCCCAACCAGAAGCCATGGATTACAGGCAACATCCGCACCGAGCTAAAGTCCAGAGCTACCGCTTTCAAGGAGCGGGACGCTTCTAAGAAATCCCACTATGCCCTCAGACGAACCATCAAACAGGCAAAGCATCAATACAGGACTAAGATTGAATCCTACTGCACTGGCTCTGACAGTCGTCGGATGTGGTAGGGCTTTAAAAATATGACCGACTTCAAAGGGAAATCCTGCCGTGAGCTGCCCAGTGACGCGAGCCTACCAGACGAGCTAAATGCCTTTTATGCTCGCTTCGAGGCAAGCAACACTGAAGCATGCATGAGAGCACCAGCTGTTCCGGATGACTGTGTGATAACGCTCTCCGTAGCCGATGTGAGCAAGACCTTTAAACAGGTCAACATTCACAAAGCTGCGGGGCCAGACAGATTAACAGGACGTGTACTTAAAGCATGCGTGGACCAACTGGCAAGTGTCTTCACTGCCATTTTCCACCTCTCCCTGACCGAGTCTGTAATACCTACATGTTTCAAACAGACCAGCATAGTCCCTGTGCCCAAGAAGGCGAAGATAACCTGCCTAAATGATGACCGCCCCATAGCACTCACATCAGTAGCGATGAATTGCTTTGAAAGGCTGGTCATGGCTCACATGAAAACCATCAAGCCAGAAACCCTAGACCCTAGGCAACTGACCGTAAGGCACTACAGAGGGTAGTGCGTATGGCGCAGTACATCACTGGGGCCAAGCTTCCTGATTTTTTTTTTTAACTGGGCAAGTCAGTTAACTTCTTAGGGATCGGATCCCGTTAGCGGGCTCATTTTCAGAGCAAACATAGCGTGGCAAATTCAAAATAAAAATTTGTAATATTTAACATTCATCAATATACAAGTGTTGCATAGTCATCAAAAGCACTGCTTCTTGGCAATATCACAGCGTTGTCAGATTTCAAAAAGGCTTAACGGCGAAAGCACAACATTTGATTGTTTGAGGATAGCACCTCACATATTTTCCACATTAGCATAAATTCATATCCAGCGCGGGTCTCACAAAGAACATATAAGAGCTAAGAAATAATATCACTTACCTTTCGAAGAACTTCTGCTGAGGGCTTCCCAAGTGTCCAAACAAGAGAATCCATGGTTCTTTTGTTGGAAAAAGTCATCTATTATATCCATAAATCTCCGTTTGGCTGGCGCGTTTCGTTCAGTTAGTCCACCAAGCATTTCCATTCTACTCGCCCGTTGTACAGTGAAGAGAACGCGTTCAAATTATACCTCTCAACTTTTCCAAAACAAAACAAACATCATTAATTATCCTTAGGCATCCATTTATCTATATTGGCTATTATATTTCACTCGGATAATAACCTACACGATACAGAAGGTAAACACTGTGCTGCTCGCTCCCGGGCATCTCATGCACTACACAGAAAGGATATCCTGGTATGTCATACAAAATTGACAACTTTTTGACTCTCTTCCACTATAAACGCTCCATTACACTGTCCAGAGACTCTCCGACATCTAGTGGAAGCCATAGGTACTGCAACCTCAGTCTTATCTACTTGAGTTTTCAATAAACAGCCATTCAAAGTCAAGAAAAGTCAAAAGAAAAATGATTTCCGGAACAGAAATTTCTCTGGTTTTTGCCTTCTATATCAGTTCTGTTATACCCACAGACATTTTGTAAACGGTTTTAGAAACTTCAGAGTGTTTCCTATCCAATAGTACACGTCAGACACGTCAGACAGGCAAAAATTCTGAAAATGGGACCCTAGCCCTAAGGAGTTAAGAACAAATTCTTATTTACAATGACGGCCTACTGGAGAACAGTGGGTTAACTGCCTTGTTCAGGGGCAGAACAACATATGTTTACCTTGTCAGCTCGGGGATTCAATCCAGCAACCTTTCAGTTACTGGCCCAACGCTCTAAGGCTACCTGCCGCTCCAAAACATACAGGACCTATATACTAGGCGGTGTCAGAGGAAGGCCCCAAAAATTGTCAAACACGCCAGTCACCCAAGTCATAGACTGTTCTCTCTGCTACCGCACGGCAAGCGGTACCAGAGCACCAAGTCTTGGACCAAATGGCTCCTTAACTGCTTCTACCCCAAAGCCGTAAGACTGCTAAACAATTTATCAAATGGCCACCCACTGTTTATTATCTATGCATAGTCACTTTACAAATTGCCTCGACTAACCTATACCCCCTGTATATAGCCTCGTTATTATGTAATTTTCTTGTGTTACTTTTTGATTTTATTAAAAGATTTTACATTAGTTTATTTAGTAAATATTTTCTTAACTCTATTTCTTGAACTGTATTGTGGGTTAAGGGCTTGTAAATAAGCATTTCACGGTAAGGTCTACACCTGTTGTATTTGGCACATGTGACAAATACATTTTGATTTGCAATGTGCTTGAAACTGGTAAAAAGGCAGTGAAAGCAAAGGCCAGCGTAACATAAAAGAAAAACAATCAAATGTAAAAACCTAATTTGTAGTTTCACATGTGAAAATCTCTTTCACCCTCAAAATGTGCGTTTCCCAATATCCTGCAAGTTCAAAGGTGAAAAACAATCACGTGGAAGTCTACTTGTGGATTTTTTTTACATGTTTACCTGCAAATTCAATTTTCACATGTGATTGAATTTCATGTGAACTTGCAATTCTTCATGTGACAGTGAGATTTTCATGTGATTTTTTTAAATGCAAAACTATCAGGTACCAAGGTAAGACCCAAGTGCAGACTGTGTGAAGTAACAATGTTTATTGTAAAAACAGGGGCAGGCAAGCGACAGGTCAAAGCAGGCAGGGGTCGATAATCCAGAGTAGAGGCCAAGGTACAGGACGGCAGGCAGGCTCAGGTCAGGGAGAGGTCGGTAATCCAGAGGTGGAGCAAAGGTACAGGACGGCAGGCAGGCTCAGGTCAGGGAGAGGTCGGTAATCCAGAGGTGGAGCAAAGGTACAGGAAGGCAGGCAGGCTCAGGTCAGGGAGAGGTCGGTAATCCAGAGGTGGAGCAATGGTACAGGACAGCAAGCAGGCTCAGGAAAGGCAGAGGTCGGTAATCCAGAGGTGGAGCAAAGGTACAGGACGGCAGGCAGGCTCAGGTCAGGGAGAGGTCGGTAATCCAGAGGTGGAGCAAAGGTACAGGACGGCAGGCAGGCTCAGGTCAGGGAGAGGTCGGTAATCCAGAGGTGGAGCAAAGGTACAGGACGGCAGGCAGGCTCAGGCAGAGTGGTCAGGACAGGCAAGGGTCAAAAACCAGGAAGACGAGAAAAAGAGCAACTGGACAAAGCAATCGCTGAGACAAAAGGCTGCTAGGCTTGAACAAACAAGACAAACTGGCAACAGAGTGAGAGAAAACACAGGTATAAATACACAGGGGATAATGGGGAAGATGGGCGACACCTGGAGGGGGGTGGAGACAATCACAAAGACAGGTGAAACAGATCAGGGCGTGACAGAAACATCACATTTTACATGTGAAACTGCAATTCATGTGAGGTGAAAACATGTTATTCTCCCAAAAGGTGGTGTTAACATGTGAACTCTAAATTGAGTACATTTGCAAATATGGTTTCACATTTTTTTTTTAAGGTTAATTTATTTTTTTTTATTTTTATTTCACATTTATTTAACCAGGTAGGCTAGTTGAGAACAAGTTCTCATTTACAACTGCGACCTGGCTAAGATATAGCAAAGCAGTGCGACACAAACAACAACACAGAGTTACACATGGAATAAACAAGCGTACAGTCAATAACACAATAAAAAAAAAAGTCCATATACAGTGTGTGCAAATGGCGTGAGGAGGTATGGCAATAAATAGGCCATAGTAGCGAAGTAATTACAATTTAGCAGATTAACACTGGAGTGATAGATGAGCAGATGATGATGTGCAAGTAGAAATACTGGTGTGCAAAAGAGCAGAAAAGTAAATAAAAACAATATGGGGATGAGGTAGGTAGATTGGGTGGGCTATTTACAGATGGGATATGTACAGCTGCAGCGATCGGTCAGCTGCTCAGATAGCTGATGTTAAAAGTTAGTAAGGGAAATATAAGTCTCCAGCTTCAGCGATTTTTGCAATTCGTTCCAGTCATTGGCAGCAGAGAAGTGTTGGCTTTGGGGATGACCAGTGAGATATACCTGCTGGAGCGTGTGCTACGGGTGAGTGTTGTCATCGTGACCAGTGAGCTGAGATAAGGCGGAGCCTTATCTAGCATATACTTATAGATGACCTGGAGCCAGTGGGTCTGGCGACGAATATGTAGGGAGGGCCAGCCGACTAGAGCATTCAAGTCGCAGTGGTGGGTGGTGTAAGGTGCTTTGGTGACAAAACGGATGGCACTGTGATAGACTGCATCCAGTTTGCCGAGTAGAGTATTGGAAGCTATTTTGTAAATGACATTGCCGAAGTCGAGGATCGGTAGGATAGTCAGTTTTACGAGGGTATGTTTGGCGGCGTGAGTGAAGGAGGCTTTGTTGCGAAATAGGAAGCCGATTCTAGATTTAATTTTGGATTGGAGATGTTTAATATGAGTCTGGAAGGAGAGTTTACAGTCTAGCCAGACACCTAGGCATTTGTAGTTGTCCACATATTCTAAGTCAGAACCGTCCAGAGTTGTGATGTTAGTCAGGCGGGCGGGTGCGGGCAGCGAACGGTTGAAGAGCATGCATTTGGTTTTACTTGCATTTAAGAGCAGTTGGAGGCCACGGAAGGAGTGTTGTATGGCGTTGAAGCTTATTTGGAGGTTAGTTAACACAGTGTCCAAAGAAGGGCCAGAAGTATACAGAATGGTGTCGTCTGCGTAGAGGTGGATCAGAGAATCACCAGCCGCAAGAGCGACATCATTGATGTATACAGAGAAAAGAGTCGGCCCGAGAATTGAACCCTGTGGCACCCCCATAGAGACTGCCAGAGGCCCAGACAACAGGCCCTCCGATTTGACACACTGAACTCTGTCTGAGAAGTAGTTGGTGAACCAGGCGAGGCAGTCATTTGAGAAACCAAGGCTGTTGAGTCTGCCGATAAGAATACGGTGATTGACAGAGTTGAAAGCCTTGGCCAGGTCGATGAAGATGGCTGCACAGTACTGTCTTTTATAGATGGCGGTTATGATATTGTTTAGTACCTTGAGTGTGGCTGAGGTGCACCCGTGACCAGCTCGGAACCGGATTGCACAACGGAGAAGGTACGGTGGGATTCGAAATGGTCAGTGATCTGTTTATTAACTTGGCTTTCGAAGACTTTAGAAAGGCAGGGCAGGATGGATATAGGTCTATAACAGTTTGGGTCTAGAGTGTCACCCCTTTTGAAGAGGGGGATGACCGTGGCAGCTTTCCAATCTTTAGGGATCTCAGAGGATGCGAAAGAGAGGTTGAACAGACCTAGGGGTTGCAACAATGGCGGCGGATTTTAGAAAGAGAGGGTCCAGATTGTCTAGCCCAGCTGATTTGTACGGGTCCAGGTTTTGTAGCTCTTTCAGAACATCTACTATCTGGATTTGGGTGAAGGAGAAGCTGGGGAGGCTTGGGCAAGTAGCTGCGGGGGGTGCGGAGCTGTTGGCCGGGGTTGGGGTAGCCAAGAGGAAGGCATGGCCAGCCGTAGAGAAATGCTTATTGAAATTCTCGATTATTGTGGATTTATCGGTGGTGACAGTGTTACCTAGCCTCAGTGCAGTGGGCAGCTGGGAAGAGGTGCTCATATTCTCCATGGACTTCAGTGCCCCAAAACGTTTTGTAGATAGAGCTACAGGATGCACATTTCTGTTTGAAAAAGCTAGTCTTTGTTTTCCTGACTGTATTGGTTCCTGACATCCCTGAAAAGTTGCATATCGCGGGGACTATTCGACGCTAGTGCAGTCCGCCACAGGATGTTTTTGTGCTGGTCGAGGGCAGTCAGGTCTGGAGTGAACCTGTTCTTAGTTCTACATTTTTTGAAAGGGGCATGCTTATTTTAAGATGGTGAGGAAATTACTATTCAAGAACAACCAGGCATCCTCGACTGACGGGATGAGGTCAATATCCTCCCAGGATACCCGGGCCAGGTCGATTAGAAAGGCCTGCTTGCAGAATTGTTTTAGGGAGCGTTTGACAGTGATGAGGGGTGGTCGTTTGACCGCGAACCCATAGCGGATGCAGGCAATGAGGCTGTGATCACTGAGATCCTGATTGAAAACAGCAGACGTGTATTTGGAGGGCAAGTTGGTCAGGATAATATCTATGAGGGTGCCCATGTTACAGATTTAGGGTTGTACCTGGTGGGTTCCTTGATAATTTGTGTGAGATTGTGCTCTAACTTAACTCTTCAGTGGCATGGAAATAGATATTGTGTATGTTGGCTATATTCTCAAACTGTTTTTATGTGTTAGCTGTTGATGCACATTGTTGATTGTATGTAGTAATAGCGTTCTATTCATTAGTTAGAACAACGTCTACACATGCACAATGACCGGATGTGTCTTCGTGTGTGTGTCTGTGTGTGTGTCTGTGTGTGTGTGAGCATCATGTGTGGTCCTGTGTGTGCTTTTCTGCAAGTGGTAATCTTCTCTACATCTTACTGAATAGAATATGGTAACACCTTGATATTCAATTCAGATAATCAAATCTTTAATGCTGTGATCTCACCTCCAGGCAATTGAAAACTCATTTAGATAGATGATACCCTTATATAGCAGTGTAAGCCCCTCATTATAGAAGCTGAATGTTAGGTTAGATACTGTATGACTCTTGTTAATGTGTTCATGCAATGAAAATCCAATCTAGATGTGATTTGCTAGATAAAGTGCAGCAGAAGCGCCATAGAGAAAGGATCACGTTCATTAGAGATAACTGTGGGGTTATGAAGTCCGCTCTAGCAGAATAAAACATATTTATTGAAATTATCAACCATGGTAAATGAATTGATATGATTATAAATTAGACACGCACACATACACAGAAGGACAAAGACTCCCAAACCTAATCACTCCCCATCTGCCCTTTGACCTGAGGTGGCTCATCAGGGGACTGGAGAGTTTCCAGCGCTATTTATAGAAACACTGTCCAGCTTCCCTGGGCAATCATCCTTTACCCCCCCCCACACACACACACACGTTAAATACTTTATTTGAATTCACAAATCACATTACATTCAAGAAGGATTCAAACATGTTCAAATGTCTTTGACTGCATGGACACTTAAAGGCCCAGTGCATTCAAAAACATGATTTCCCTGTGTTTTATAAATATTTCCACACTATGATGTTGGAATAATACTGTGAAATTGTGAAAATTATGATACTTCCCTTTCAGTGTAAGAGCAGTTTGAAAAGAAGGGCTCTTGTGAAATTCTAGCCTGTTTTGGTGGGATGGAGTTTTAGCCTGCCTGGTTACAAGATATTTGTTTATTTTTTTACCATTTTAATTGAAAACAATCACAGTAAGGTACTTCATTGTTACCCAGAAATGATTTGATAGAGATAAAAACTGCCCATAACAGCTGAAACAGAGCAGTACCTAGCCAATTGCTTTGCTTTAGTCTTTAAGCCAATGTATGTGGCCGAGACTGACAAATATCAGTGTGCTATGAACCAGCTCGTGGCCTGTAACAAAGAGGAAGGCAATGTGGAGATAAAGAAATAACAAACATATTTATTAAACAAAGTAAACTACATACAAGTAACAATGGTGTGTGTAGTCAGTAGTGTTAGTGAGTTTATGTGTTCATAGATGGTGATAATGAGGGGTGTTGAGAGGTGCTAAAACAAATGACCACAAAAAAAGTCTAAAATTGCCACAAACAAAAACAACAGTGTGACTGTGTGGAGAAAGTCTCGTCGATGTATGGGGGAAAGGTGTATTTATCCCCGGGACACATCTGGCTCCACCCACTGACATCATATTAAGGAAAACCAAGGGAAAGAATACGGCAGACCCCCCCCCCCCCCCCCATATATCCGGGGACCACCAAGGACCCCAGAACACCACACCAACCAAACATACATAAACACAAACAAAATACTGCCCTGGTTAACGGTACCCCACGGCCCCAGCCAACCTCGTCCTCCCCAGACCTCAGCAACCTTTGCGCACAGGAAGCAACCTTCAAGAGGAAAGAAAAAAGATGACAGAAGCGACAGAACAGGACAATAGAAAATTGACAAAAATAAACAGTGACCGGTCACATGGACGGGGACAACGCGTATGAGAAAATGCATGTGCACCGATCAATAGACAATAGACAACTCAGTTTCTCTCAAAAAACTATTTTGAACCGCTGATGGATGAGGTCAGCATCCCCAAAGTCAATATTGTGTTCTGTTAAGTTTATACGTGTAGGTAAATCAGAAAACAGAACTGGAAAACTCTGAATCAGACCGACTAACTCATCTCGCCTAACAGCAGGTAGATGAGCGAGAAGGCTATCCAAAACATCCAGTGACTCGGAATGTTTCAGTCTACCCTGCAGTACGCAATCGTCGGGACCAGGGACATCCTCCTCACCATGCAGACATAGCATGACAAAAATAACCCATCGATGTAACAGTACCTGGCCAAAATAACAGGTTTTGCCGTCCTCTGCGGACTCCCACTCTTCGGCTCCAGAGGAACTTGTGTAATAGGGTTTTAGCAGATTGACATGGCACAGTTGGTGCACTTTCCTCCGTTCCGGAGTGGCAACTAGATCGTTTTGCTCAGTGCACTGGCGCACAACCGTATATGGACCTTGAAATTTGGCTTGAAAAGGAGAACAATTGGCAGCACAGCAAGAACCTGCTCACCTGTACTAAAGTGACGAGGCTCAGCTCGGCGATCAAATATTCCTCCTTTGTGAAGATGATAGCTTCTCTTTATCCATCTCACCAGCGGCGTACAGGCGTCGCCGGAAATCACACACATAACAGGGACTGAGGTGGCTTGGGAGACTTCCAGTCATCCTGGAGCACCGCTAGAAGCCCACACACACTAAGTCATTTGGACTGAAACCTGTGCTCTCCTGTGAAACCTCCCTGGTGGCTAACAGTAACCATGGCAACCCATCCTCCCAATCCTTATCCATCTCCGTACAATAAGCTCTCAACAAAGACTTAAGTGTTTGATGGAAATGTTTCAACGCTCCTTGACTCTGCGTGTGATAGGTGCTAGACAAATTGTTTTTAATATGAAGCTGTTGGAGAACCTGACCAAACAGATTAGTGTTGAAATTAGAACCTTGATCACTCTGATTAACCTTAGGGATTCAAAACATCGAGAAACTGAGTCAAAGCTTTTATCACAGACTTAGTCGTGATAGACCGGAGAGGATAGGCAGCAGGAAACCTAGTGGTCTGACACATCACAGTGAACAGATAACTACTACCATTCTTACGAGCTAGGCAGAGGGCCAACACATTCAACAATCAGATACTTAAAAGGCTGGCTGACTACGGGAATAGGAAAGTGGTAACGGCTTAACTTCTTACGGAGTGGTGGGGCGCTAGTTCCCCACTCCCGACACTACCCGGTGAAATGCAAGGCGTCAAATTCTAAATCCAAAAGTTGAATTATTAAACATTCATCAATATACAAGTGTTTCATAGTCATCAAAAGCTCTGCTTCTTGGCAATATCACAGCGTTGTCAGATTTCAAAAAGGCTTTACGGCGAAAGCACCACATTTGATTGTTTGAGGGTAGCACCTAACATATTTTTCCAATTACCATAAATTCATAAGCCTTCACGGTTCACACATAACACATTTCACAGCGAAAACAAATCAATTACCTTTTGAAGAACCTCTGCTGAGGGCTTCTCAAGTGTCCAACGAAGACAATCCATGGTTCTTTTGTTAGAAAAAGTAATGTATTATATCCATAAATCTCAGTTTGTTTGGCGCGTTATAATGAGAAAATATAGCGTTGACTCCTCCATTGAAACGTGAAGAGAACTCGTTCAACTTATACCTATAAACTTGTCCAAGAACAATCAAACATAATTTTAAATGTATCCTTAGGAACACTTTTATGTATAAATAGTATAATATTTCAACCGGAATATAAACTGGGCGATAAGAAAGGAAAAAACCAAAGAGCACGCTAGCCGTGAACGCGCGTTTACTTCTATTGACATCTGTGTGGCCACTTCCTTATTCGTCTTCTTCTATGCTCTAAAAGCATCTAAAAAGAATCAGAACACTTTCTCGAGACTGTTGACATCCAGAGGAAGCAATAGGTACTGCATTCATATGCCCTTATATGGGCATTTTCATAAGGGAGGGGTTCTAAATGAGACAATGTGTCAAAACCACTTTTTCCAGGACAGAAATTCCTCGGGTTTTCGCCTGCCATATCCGTTCTGTTATACTCATAGACAAAATGTTAACACTTTTAGAAAATTCAGAGTGTTTCCTATCCAATGGTACTAAATATGTGTATATCCTATTTTCTGGGCCTGAATGGGAGGCATTTTACTTTGGGCACGCCAGGCTCTCCAAAACGGTCACCTCGTGCGCTGCTCCCAAAGAAGTTAATAGCTTGATTAAGTTGACCCGTTAATTTACTGGTGTGACAGGTTTTGATGAATGTATTAACATCCCTCTTTAACCTAGACCAAAATAAATGTGTCAGTATGCGATTGTAGGTTTTCACACCCAGATGTCCAGCAACATCATTGTGGGAAGTTTTCAACACCAACTCACAAAGCTTAACTGTTACAACAACCGGACTAATAGGACAACATCCTGGAGAAAATAACCATGGACGACATCTCCCAACTGTTCCACAGGCACAATTTGGTTATGCAACTCTTCTAATGTGGGTCAGCCTGTTGATCCTTGATTAGATCGGAGCGGGGCACAGATAACAGAGAAAGTAGTGACATATATCTTTGTAACAGCCGGCGTAGATCCAGGTCGCCACGGCTCATGGAACGCGTCACCGCGCACGCAGAGAACACCTCTGGGGAAACTCTGCTTGCTCTCATTGGGAATCCCTACAAATGACGGCTTAGCGGAAACCACTAGAGACGGCGACACGACAGGCCATACATGCTTACCAGCAAAGTTATTCCCAAGGATAATGTCGATACCTTCAATAGGCAACGAAGGATTCACCCTTACCACAACCTCGCCTTTCACCAGTTCAGAATCCAACATCAGTTTATGCAATGGAACTGACAGTGTGTTCAAACCAATTCCCCTAATTAAAATACTATTCCCTGAATCAGAGAAGGGTAACACAGACTCTAACACAAATGACTCAGAGGCACCTGTGTCCCTCAGGATCTTCACTGGCACTGGGTCGTTACTTCCTAACAGAGAAAAAAAAACCTCCGTAATGAAAGGTAAATAATCTGGGTTAATTGGGACTTTCACATGCACCTGGGCATGAGACAGTGTGACAGGAGTGAACTGATGTTGGACAGGCGCTGCTAATGCTGTAGGCTTAGGTTTTAACGTTAGCGCAAGTACTGAATTTACCCTTAGCTCTGAGAACAGGACATTCGTTTATGACAGTAGTGACACTCTTGACTGAAGTCAGCTTTACCATGGGAGCCAGGCTCAACCCTAGATGAATGAAGCTCTGCCCGTGAACCAGAGGCGAGGCCCAAATCTCTTCAAATGCCCCCACTCACTCCGAATACAGGGATCTACAAAGCCACTTTTGTGAGTCAAAACATACTTGTCCGCCAAAACCACAGCTTCAGAGACAGTCTTCACTTTGCATTTGTTAATTTGATCAGGGATTGTGTCCTTAAATTGCTCTAGAATAATCAGATCACATAGCCCCTGGAAAGTCATAACCGCAGAGGTGGAACCCCAGCGATTAAACTGTGAAGAGAACTCTCGTGCAAACTCAACATGAGTCTGTTTGTCGGCCCTTTCTAAAGTTCTAAATCATTGGCGGTAAGCCTCAGGAACCGTAAATCGTAAAACAGCCATTTTAACCTTCTCATAGCTGACACTGTTGACTACGCCAAGAGCTGAATATGCTTCCTGCGCTTTACCAGTCAACACTCACTTTAATGTTGCAGTGTAACACGTCATTAAGCCTAACAGGGAAAAAGAACGGCTATACCTCCGGGTAGCAAATGGTACTAACATTCCCAAATCTCCCACTGAGGTAGCCTGTAAAAAAAGAGAAGACAACACGGTGATAAAACATTTATTAAACAAAGTAAACTATATACAAGTAACAATGGTTTGTGGAGTCAGTAGTGTAAGTGAGTGGATGTGTTCATAAATGGTGTTGAGATGTGCCAAAACAAATATACAGTGGGGCAAAAAAGTATTTAGTCAGCCACCAATTGTGCAAGTTCTCCAACTTAAAAAGATGAGAGAGGCCTGTAATTTTCATCATAGGTACACTTCAACTATGACAGACGAAATGAGAAAAAGAAATCCAGAAAATCACATTGTAGGATTTTTTATTTATTTATTTGCAAATTATGGTGGAAAATAAGTATTTGGTCA
>QNTS01004850.1:155302-166530 GCA_003317085.1 Hucho hucho
CTGTCACAGGAAAGATGACCTCAACTAACTACACCCTGTCACAGGGAACATGTCCTCAACTAACTACACGCTGTCACAGGAAAGATGACCTCAACTAACTACACCCTGTCACAGGGGACATGTCCTCAACTAACTACACCCTGTCACAGGGAACATGTCCTCAACTAACTACACCCTGTCACAGGAAAGATGACCTCAACTAACTACACCCAGTCACAGGGGACATGGGCTCTGTCTGACAAGCCCACACATAATGTTCCCTGCTCTAAATAAATGAAAGGATTTGTGAAGAATTACAAATGGAAAACATGATCTTTATTACTCATGATTAAATTATATTGGGTTTCGTTTGTTATTTACAGTGCAGTCAGTGGATAGCTGGATTAGGTATTTCAAGAGTGGCTGAATATCTCTACATGGTATTTACATAGCACAGTGTAGTATTTACATATCACAGTGTAGTATTTGCATAGCACAGTGTAGTATTTACATAGCACAGTGTTGCATTTACATAGCACAGTGTAGTATTTACATAGCACAGTGTAGTATTTACATAGCACAGTGTAGTATTTACATAGCACAGGGAAGTATTTACATAGCGCAGTGTAGTTTTTACATAGCACAGTGTAATATTTACATAGCACAGGGAAGTATTTACATAGCGTAGTGTAGTTTTTACATAGCGCAGTGGAGTTTTTACATAGCACAGTGTAGTATTTACATAGCACAGTGTAGTATTTACATAGCACAGTGTAGTATTTACATAGCACATGGTAGTATTTAGATAGCACAGGTGAGTATTTACATAGCACAGTGTAGTATTTACATAGCACAGTGTAGTATTTACATAGCACAGTGTAGTATTTGCATAGCACAGTGCAGTATTTACAAACACAGAGTGTGTGTTTGTCCCTAAGTATGTGTGTCCGTGTCCTGTATGATGTGCCATTGTCTGTGGGACAGGGGCTCTTCCTGTTTACAAGGAATCTTCTTCCTGCCTCAGAGCAGTAGGGCTTGTATACTCTCTGGTGTAATCCCCTTGTTCTATCTACTCTCCCCTAGATCTTTAGTACATACTAGAATACATAGTGTATGTCTCTGTACTAACACTTCCGGTATCTTTCTCTCTGTCTGTCTCACTGTCTGTCTCACTGTCTGTCTCTCTGTCTCTCTCTCTCTCTCTCTTGCTGTCTCTCTCTCTCTCTCTCTTGCTCTGTCTCTTGCTCTGTCTCTCTCTCTCTAGTGGCTAAGAGTCCTTGTTCCCCTCCTGAAAGGTGTGTGAGTCGCAGCAGCCAATCATGTGGCTCATTCTCCATCACACCCTTCACCACCAGCAAGGAGAACCTGCCTGTACTCAACACACGTATCATCTGCCCTGGTACATCCTACGGTATATGCACTCATTGGCGCCATACACACATGCATACACATTTCACATACACACATACACATTTCACATACACACATACACATTTTCACATTTTCACATACACACTTCACATGCATACACATTTCACATACACACTTCACATACACACATGCACACTTCACATACACATTTCACATACACACATACACACTTCACATACATACACATTTCACATACACACTTCACATACATACATACACACTTCACATACATACATACATACATACATACATACATACATACATACATACATACATACATACATACACATTTCACATACACACATACACACTTCACATACACACATACACACTTCACATACATACATACACATTTCACACACACACACACACACTTCTAATACACACTTCATATTCTATGGTTCGTGCTCACGCGTATGCACACACACATCTGCCCTGATACATGTACACACACACACATATACACACACACAGATTGTCATACCTTCATAGCGATATTCAGCAAATACCGGCACTGATCACAATGGGAGCTATTTTCAGCCTCTATAATCCAAAGTTTAGCAATGCTAACCAATATGTACAGTTGAAGTTGGAAGTTTACATACACCTTAGCCAAATAAATTTAGCTCCGTTTTTCACAATTCTTGACATTTAATCCCAGTAAAAATTCCCTGTTTTAGGTCAGTTAGGATCACCACTTTATTTTAAGAATGTGAAATGTCAGAATAATAGTAGAGAGAATGATTTATTTCAGTTTTTATTTCTTTCATCACATTCCCAGTGGGTCAGAAGTTTACATACACTCAATTAGTATTTGGTAGCATTGCCTTTAAATAGTTTAACTTGGGTCAAACGTTTCGGGTAGCCTTCCACAAGCTTCCCACAATAAGTTGGGTGAATTTTGGCCCATTCCTCCTGACAGAGCTGGTGTAACTGAGTCAGGTTTGTAGGCCTCCTTGCTCGCACACACTTTTTCAGTTCTGCCCACAAATTTTCTATAGATTTTAGGTCAGGGCTTTGTGATGGCCACTCCAATACGCGCCGTCCTCAAACAATTTTCCAAGCTGTTTATAAGTGAAATAATCTGTCTGTAAACAATTGTTTGGAAAATTACTTGCATCATGCACAAAGTAGATATCCTAACCGACTTGCCAAACTATAGTTTGTTAACAAGAAATTTGTGGAGTGGTTGAAAAACGAGTTTTAATGACTCCAACCTAAGGTATGTAAACTTCCGACTTCAACTGTACATGTAAAATCCCATAGAGAATTCCAACTAAATGCTAACGAGCGCATTGCAAACATTTTATACAGTCTCTGACCTAAAGTATTTACAGGACAGACATCCCAGCTCATAAATGTATACAAGTAACTCAAAAATGCTTCTTACAAAATAAATATTAGACATCAAGCTTGATCAAGGAGGGGATTCTCTGCGGATTTAGATAGCTAGCTACTAAATGAGCAAACAAAATGCACAACTGCAGAGCATTTAGCACATTTTAGACAGTTAAAGGTGCAATATGCAGAAATCGCCATTTCCTGATTCCTGAGTATCATTGTACCATCTAAATCACTGTGAAATATATTTTCAAAAACCAAAAATATTGTACTTTCAGCTGTTTGAAGCTGGGGTGCAAAACCGAGAGTAAAAGACACAACAACTAAACTTTAGAACGGGAATCATAGAAATAGCGCACATAGAACAGTTATAACGCTTCAAAGACTTGCTTTCAATGAGACAGATCTATAACTCACATTTCTATATGAATTTGGTCAGGTCATCCAAAAAGTTACATATTGCAGCTTTAACGTAATAGTTTAAGAGATATCTAGCTGGCAAACATTTAATTGTGAATTCCATACTGTAATTAGATCACCTGGTGAGTGCTGTACAACAGTGAGTGACTCACAAGGCTCCGGTCTCTCGTTGTTGTGTGCTTGTAAACAAATACCCTGTGACTGGGGACTACTGGTAAGCTTCATAATGAAAAATAATGTGACATGTGAAATGAGGAATGCAATCTTCTTTATCGCCTAACGTATTGCACAAGTTGACTGCAGGTATTTATTTAAAAAGTAGTTACAAATATTCAAATAAAAATCTAACATTTCAAAGAAATAGTTTCAACGGTATTGATGGTATTGAAAAAACATCCCATGGCTATTTTCAAATGCCCCAGTTTACGGTATATAGGGTATACTGCCCAAGCCTAACACACACACACACACAAACTTATCGTTTGCCCTGAGACATGTAGACATACCACACACAGAAGTCTCTAAGAACATCACTGATTCTCTGTACAGGTTTGCGTGCTGGTCTGGCAGCCTCTATAGCTGGTAGCTCCATCATCAGTAAGATGCTGCTGGCCAATATCGACCCATTTGGAGCTACGCCCTTTCTGGACTCTGACCTGGACTCACTGTAAGACCCTCTGACCTCTCACCTCTGACCTTTAGGCTACCATATTCAGAATGTTTCAGACCTTTTGATGACCAGATCAAAACATATATTTTTTTAAAGGTTTGTGTAGTTTTGTGAACTTCTCTGTGTCTCTCTATCTCCCCCACAGAATTTTGTGAACTTCTCTGTGTCTCTCTATCTCCCCCACAGAGAGGGCTTTAGTGAGAAGTGTGTCATGAACAACTACTTTGGCGTTGGCCTGGATGCTAAGATCACCTTGGAGTTCAACAACAAGAGGGAGGAACACCCAGAGAAGTGCAGGTGAGCTCTAGGTTTATCTCTCCTCTCCTCACTCATCCCTCTCTACTGTCCTCTCATTCCTATCTCTCCTCTATTCTCTCACCCTTTTCTCATTACACTCCTTTCTCTTCCTCACTATGTCACCCCCCTAGGAGTCGTACTAAGAACAGGGTATGGTATGGGGTTCTGGGCACCAAGGAGCTCCTCCAGAGAACTTACAAGAATCTAGAACAGAGGGTTCAACTGGAGGTGAGAGACAAAACCATAGAACTAGAATTACTAGAAGGGACATTCCCATTCAAATCAATGTTTTGTGGTGGATAGAATGGCGGTCATATTGGGTTTACCTGTAACTCTGTGTGTATGTGTGTCTGTGTGCGTGCATGTGTGTGTGTGTGTCCAGTGTGATGGTCAGTACATCCCCCTGCCCAGCCTTCAGGGCATTGCAGTGCTGAACATCCCCAGCTATGCAGGTGGAACCAACTTCTGGGGAGGAACCAAGGAGGACGACGTGAGTGCTGTTCTGCCAAAATTGTGTGTGTGTGACTCTGGTTGGTACTTTGTGGCTGCTGGCTCAGTGTTGTAGGAGAACAGGCAAACATAACAATTCCACATCTGGTTAGTTCTTTGTGGCAGGGGGACACTATTTGGCATGACAGGCCCCTAGTCCCGTGAGGTTACCTCTCTGTGTGTGTGACGTGGTGTTGTAATTCAAGGGCAGTGAGGTTGGGGCTCCCGAGTGGCGCAGCGGTCTAAGGCACTGCATCTCAGTGCTTGAGGTGTCACTACAGATGCCTTGGTTCGATTCCAGCCTGTATCACAACCGGCTGTGATTGGGAGTCCCATAGGGCGGCGCACAATTGGCCCAGCATCACCGGGGTAGGCCGTCATTGTAAACAAGAATTTGTTCTTAACTGACTTGCCTAGTTAAATAAAGGTTTAAAGGAGCACATCCAGTGTGTTAGAATGTTTATTTTGATTGGTGATTTTCTGGATTTACAGTCCCATCAGGTAGCCTGATTTCAGATGTGTCCATGGAAACAGGATTATTCGGGAATTTGCTCTTCTTGAAAGCATGTTAACGTTTTAATCAAACTATTATATTCATCTTACTATCCACAATAATCATATTGTTATTTTACTGCTGCTCTTTAATTATTTGTTACTTTTATTTCTTATTCTTATTTTTTTATTATCATTTTATTTGTTTAACTGCATTGTTGGTTAAGGGCTTGTAAGTAAGCATTTCACTGTAAGGTCTACACCTGTTGTATTCGACGCATTGACAATTTTATTTTATTTGATGTCACACAGGACTCAATGAGGGGTGTGTTATTGTGAGTAGGGCTTCACCTAGTGGAATTACTCTAAACTACAATACAATAGATCGCAGCCTCTCTCTGAGCCTTTGGGAGCTAACTAGTACAGATCTGCTTTAAAGAGGCATTTATGAGTGGATCAGAGCAGAGGAATGTTGTAGTACAATGATGTCTGATTCATCATTACCTTGACCTCATCATGGACAGTGTGGACAGAGAGATCAATATCAAGTCAGAGGAACCTTTCACTCCAGAGTCTCTAATCTAAACTCTAACCTCCCCTGTTCTCACTAGACGATTTGGAGCTGAAGTTTTCAATGGAGGGAGATCAGTGATGATGATGATTAGGGCCATTCCCCCCAGAAATGTCCAGGAACCAGCTGCATTAAGTATTGCAGTACATTTCCTCCTCATGGACTGCACCAGATTTGCCAGTTCTTGCTGTGAGATGTTACTTCACTCTCCAAGCAAGGCACCTGCAAGTTCCCGGACATTTCTGGGGGGAATGGCCCTAGCCCTCATCCTCCGATCCAACTGGTCCCAGACATGCTCAACAGGATTGAGATCCGGGCTCTTCGCTGGCCATGGCAGAACACTGACATTCCTGTCTTGCAGGAAATCACGCACAGAACGAGCAGTATGGCTGGTGGCATTGTCATGCTGGAGGTGTCATGTCAGGATGAGCCTGCAGGAAGGGAACCACATGAGGGAGGAGGATGTCTTCCCTGTAACGCACAGCGTTGAGATTGCCTGCAATGACAACAAGCTCAGTCCGATGATGCTGTGACACACCGCCCCAGACCATGATGGACCCTCCACTTCTAAATCAATCTCGCTCCAGAGTACAGGCCTCGGTGTAACGCTCATTCCTTTGACGATAAACGCAAATCCAACCATCACCCCTGGTGGGACAAAACCGTGACTCGTCAGTGAAGAGCACTCTTTGCCAGTCTAGTCTGGTCCAGCGACGAGGGGTTGTTGCCGGTGATGTCTGGTGAGGACCTGCCTACAACAGGCCTACAAGCCCTCAGTCCAGCCTCTCTCAGCCTATTGCGGACAGTCTGAGCACTGATGGAGGGATTGTGCGTTCCTAGCGTAACTCGGGCAGTTTTTGTTGCCATCCTATACCTGTCCCGCAGGTGTGATGTTCGGATGTACCGATCCTGTGCAGGTGTTGTTACACGTGGTCTGCCACTGTGAGGACAATCAGCTGTCTGTCCTGTCTCCCTGTAGCGCTGTCTTGGGCGTCTCACAGTACGGACATTGCAATTTATTGACCTGGCCACATCTGCAGTCCTCATGCCTCCTTGCAGCATGCCTAAGGCACGTTCACGCAGATGAGCAGGGACCCTGGGCATCTTCTTTATGTGTTTTTCAGAGTCAGTAGAAAGACCTCTTTAGTGTCCTAAGTTTTCATAACTGTGACCTTAATTGCCTACCGCCTGTAAGCTGTTAGTGTCTTAACGACCGTTCCACAGGTGCATGTTCATTCATTATTTATGGTTCATTGAACAAGCATGGGAAACAGTGTTTAAACCCTTTACAATGAAGATCTGTGAAGTTATTATTTTTATGAATGATCTTTGAAAGACAGGGTCCTGAAAAAGGGACGTTTCTTTTTTTGCTGAGTTTATATGCATACACACAGTATTTACAAATATCTTTACATGGTGGTGATTCTATTAGGTAGATACTGGGGCTGGACGAATGTAACCGCTCTCAAATTCCTAGACAGAGTTATGGATGCAAGAACTGACCTTCCTTGATATTCAAATCAAACCAAATCTAAGTTTATTTGTCACGTGCGCCGAATACAACAGGTGTAGACCTTACAGTGAAATGCTTACTTACAGGCTCTAACCAACAGTGCAAAAAGGTATTAGGTTGAACAGTAGGTAAGTAATGAAATAAAAACAATTGTAAAAAGACTGTGAAATATAACAGTAGCAAGGCTATAACAGTAGCGAGGCTACATACAGGCACCGGTTAGTCGGGCTGATTAACATTATAGTTATAAACATGTTTTTAGGCTATACAGTGTTTGTTTACATTTACTTTGTTGATGAACATTGGAGTAAAACAAGCTTATATTTTTGGGGTTCTGCTGGAGTACAACAGTTGAACTAAGATCATGAGGCATTTAGAAGTTATATTCTTCAATAATCAATGGCCTCATATCATTAAAAATGGATGTAGCGACTGCTGATTTACCCTTTAATATATACAGGGAAATTTAAGTTGATACTTTAAAAAAGATATATGTTACCAATGCAATTGTCTTCTGTTTTGGGATTGACAGCCAATTTAGTGATTCATACACTGTGCAATAGTGGCATCGAAGAATGAATCTGCAAAGATTAAGGACTTGGGTTTGTTTTGATACTGTAGATGTCGTCACCATAGTCTAGGATAGGAAGCAGTAGTTGGGTAACTAAGGTCTTTCCAATGGATACAGTAAAACAATTCTTAGATCTGTATAGTAACCTAAGCTTATAGTTAATTGTTTTTATAATATAATCAATATGCTTTCCAAAAGATAATTCCGAATCTATCGGCAGGTAGCCTAGTGGTTAGAGCGTTGGACTAGTAAGGTTGCAAGATTGAATCCCCGAGCTGACAAGGTAAAAATCTGTCTTTCTGCCCCTGAGCAGGCAGTTAACCCACTGTTCCTAGGCCATCATTGAAAATAATAATTTGTTCTTAACTGACCTGCCTAGTTAAATAAAGGTCAAATAAAAATAAAAAACCTGACATTTTCAAACAATAAACACTTTCAAGCATTGTTCCATCACGATGATGATGGTTATGATGATGATGTTTATGATGATGATGGTTATGATGATGATGGTTATGATGATGATGGTGATGTTATGATGGTTATGAAGATGATGATAATGATGATGATGGTGATGATGGTTATGATGATGATGATGATGATGGTTATGATGATGATGATGATGGTGATGATGATGATGATGACGATGATGGTTATGACGATGATGGTTATGATGATGATGGTTATGATGATGATGGTTATGATGATGATGGTTATGATGATGACGATGATGGTTATGATAATGATGATAATGATGATGATGGTTATGATGATGTTATGATGATGACGATGATGGTTATGATGATGACGATGATGGTTATGATAATGATGATGATGGTGATGATGGTTATGATGATGTTATGATGATGACGATGATGGTTATGATGATGATGGTTATGATGATGATGATAGGATGATGATAATGATGGTGATGGTTATGATGATGGCGATGATGGTTATGATGATGATGGTTATGATAATGATGAGGATGATGATGATGATGATGATGGTTTTGATGGTTATGATGATGGTTATGATGATGGTTATGATGATGATGATGATGATAGGATGATGATGATGATGATGATGATGATGATGGTGATGGTTATGATGATGGCGATGATGGTTATGATGATGATGGTGATGATGGTTATGATGATGTTATGATGATGACGATGATGGTTATGATGATGATGGTTATAATGATGATGATGATAGGATGATGATGATAATGATGGTGATGGTGATGATGATGATAATGATGGTGATGGTTATGAAGATGATGATGGTTTTGATGGTTATGATGATGATGGTTATGATGGTTATGATGATGATGGCGATGATGGTTATGATGATGATGGTTATGATGATGATGATGATAGGATGATGATGATAATGATGGTGATGGTTATGATGATGGCGATGATGGTTATGATGATGATGGTTATGATGGTTATGATGATGATGATGATGATGATGATGATGATGGTTATGAAGATGATGATGGTTTTGATGGTTATGATGATGATGGTTATGATGGTTATGATGGTTATGATAATTATGATGATGATGGTGATGATGATGGTTATGATGATGATGGTTTTGATGGTTATGATGATGGTTATGATGATGGTTATGATAATGATGATTATGATGATGGTTGTGATGATGGTTATGATGATGGTGCTGATGATTATAAGGATAATGTATGCACAAGTATCATCAACGTGCTCTAAAGCAGAGCTTGTTTAGGTCCTGGGGGGTCGAAACGCTTCTGTTTTTCATCTTCTCCTTCTAATAAGGGACCAATTCAGACCTGGGACACCAGGTGAGTGCAAGGTAGAAATGTGTTTCGGCCCTTCAGTACCAGGATTGGGCAGCCCTGCTTTAGAGCAATGTACTGTAACTGTGTTAATTGTGTTATAACCCGTGCTACTGTTATTTTGTGTGTGTGTGTGTGTGTGTGTATGTTTGTATGTGTGTGTATGTTTGTATGTGTGTGTGTGTGTGTGTGTGTGTGTGTTTGTGTGTTTAGATCTTCTGTGCCCCGTCGTTTGATGATAAAATCCTGGAGGTGGTAGCAGTGTTTGGCAGTATGCAGATGGCTGTGTCCAGAGTCATCAAACTACAACACCACCGCATAGCACAGGTAACACACACACACACACACACACACACTACCTGTACTCTACCGTACTTTCATCTAATGACTCTTTCCTCCACTGTCAGTGTCGCTCAGTGAAGATCACTATCCTGGGAGATGAGGGTGTTCCAATCCAAGTGGACGGAGAGGCCTGGGTACAACCTCCTGGAGTCATTAAGATCCAACACAAGAACAGAGCCCAAATGTTGACCAGGGACAGGGTGAGAAAGAGGACCAACAGTCAATAAAGATGACATGGGGAGGGAATCAGAGCTGGATTCAATCCCTTTAGCGGAAGTTTCGTGGAAGGTCCATGTTAAAATGTTATGTTTTTTCACGGGGATTGAGCCGACATGTACAGCATTTACTGTGAATGCAATCTCCGCAAACACGGGAAAATTGCCTAAATTGCCTAAATCGAGCTATAACGCTGATCTTCCGCAATGAGGATTGAATCCAGTCTTAAACCTTTACTGTATGCCCTGTCTCTGACTCTGTCCCTGTGTCTGTCCCTGTCTGGCTTTTTTTCTGTCTTTGTCTCTGTTTCTCTTTGTTTCTGTCCATGTCTCTGTCCCTGTCTCGCTCTTGTTCTGTCTCTGTCTCTCTCTCTGTCCCTGTCTCTGTCTCTCTCTGTTTCTGTCTCTGTCCCTGTCTCTCTCTGTCTTGGTCTGTGTCTCTGTCTCTGTGGATGTTAACTCCTTTCCTTCCTGTGTCCCTCCCTGTCCCTCCCTGTGTCCCCTCCCTGTGTCCCTCCCTGTGTCTCCTCCCTGTGTCTCCATGTGCAGGCTTTTGAGAACACTCTGAAGTCGTGGGAGGACAAGCTGAAGTATGACAAGCTTCCCCTGCGGCCTCACCTTTACCCCCAGCAGTCTGTGGACCTGGCCACTGAGGAGGAGGTGGCCCTCGTACAGCTGGTTGCCCGCGCTGCAGACGATCTCATCACCAGGTACACACACACACACACACACACACACACACACACACACACACACACACACCACATTTTATTCCTTTTTAAACTGTTATCTTGAATACTGTACCTGTAAACACTCTGTCCAGTCAGCAGTCAGAACAGTGCCCTCTGACCTCTCCCATTGTCCAATCACAGGATCTGTGAGGCAGCCAAGACCAATGGGCTTTTAGAGCAGGAGCTGGCTCACGCCGTCAACGCCTCATCACACGCCATCAACAAGACACACCCCAAGTTAGCCGAGGTTAGACATCATCAAGAGGATATGAGGAGTGATGTGAGGAGTGATGTGAGGAGTGATGTGAGGAGTGATGTGAGGAGTGATGTGAGGAGTGATGTGAGGA